>PNEQ01116961.1:0-19203 GCA_003012365.1 Medauroidea extradentata | reverse complement strand
ATAAGTTGATACTGGAGAAAAACATACTGAGTGCTCCCACGCATTACATAGCTTTTTATTAAACCATTGTGCAAGTAGAGAGGGGGGAGATGTTCCTATTGGCTAATGGAAATGTTGGTGGGAGGAAATGGTACATAAAGTAGAAGGGGAAATAATTTTTTGGCGGGGAGGGATTGGTGGTGGTGAGGTGGAGGGGGGTGTAGTAGTTTGAGCGGGTTATAACATGAGTGTCGGTGAGAGGGGAAAGTAGGGGAAGGAGGGGGGGGGGAAATCATCACATGACTAACATCCAATTAAATTAAAGGACAGGATAGTGGTAAGGGGAGGGGGATAAGTTAATATATTCATGTAAAAAGTGGTGGGGGGCATCAGTGTGCCGATGGAGCTCGTCCGGGTAAGACGTGTCGGTAGTTGATTTAATTAAATAAATTTTATATAAAAAGTTTTTTTATTAAATAGTTTTTTATTAAAAAGTTTTTTATTAAAAAAATTTATTAAAAAATTTTTTACAAAAAAATATTTATTAATTACGGAATGCAAAATCGAAAATGTTTTGGAAGAAACACCCAGATGGCGGCCGGAAACAAGATGTCGCTCGGAAACAAGATGGAGGTAATATTTTTTTCGGAATTTATTCGGAATTTTTTGAAATTTTTAAATTTTTTTTGGAAAATTTAAATTTTTTTAAATTTTCGAAATTTTGGAAAATTTTGGTAATTTGACACTCAAGGTCACGGTTAAAGGTCAAGGTCATCCAACATGGTGGCCGGGGCCATGACGTCACAACATGGCGGGGGGCTCCTCACTCGGCCGGGCTCGTCACACCAAATCCATGTCCTGGAACCACCATAATCATACTACTCCCATCGATCACTGCAATCAAGGACCATCAGCACCAGAGTTAACCTAGGACGACAGAGGACGAGGTGATCCATGTATCTCTGCTCCGATGGGCTCACAGTTAAACTAAATGCGACTAACAAAGAGAGTATCCGACCATTACTCGATGGCATGAAATTAGTTGAGGGGACATGCACAGCTGGTTTGAAGTGTGAAGTATTTAGAGGTACAGATAATGTTACGAATGTAATGTTTCGCGAAATCAAAGATAAAAAAATGTGTGCGTTGGCGGAGCGCCCGGAGACCCCAAGGAGAAATGAAGTTACATTAGTCGACCTGCACACTTTACTATGTGGCGATAACGAGAGGGATTTCTTGCTTGATGATGGGAGCGGCTTAGAGAAAGCTAAATGTGTGCCCGTAACTTAATTTAGACATTTGTGGCCACCAAATTCCGGTTTTGCTAGACAGCAGCGCAGAGGTTTCATGCGTAGCGGAGGACGTCGTTAAAAGGAATAATGAAATCCGAAGATAAATTACCTCTAATCTAACTGGGGCTAAATCACACTGTGAATGTTTCGACGAACTTGACACCATTCGAAGTTTTAATGAGTCGCAGGTCGGAGATTTTTGACGTCATTTCTATACCAAGAATCGAAGTGGAGTAGAAAGAAGAAACGGACATGAAAGAAGAAGTGAAGAAACTGGTCAAGAGCAAACTGGCGAAGAGGAGAGTAAGATATGTAAAGAAGTCTAAAATTGACAGCTTTAAGACGGGAGACTTGGTACTCATCATTATGCATCCTGTTTAGCAATTTTGGGAACATGTAACCAAAAAGATATTTCTGCTGTATGAAAGAGATTATCGCGTGCGAAAGATTATACTGAATAATTGCTACGAGCTGGAACATCAAGACACTGGCGAGCTTAAAGGTCGATACAACATCACCCAGTTTGGTCGCTACGTAACCGAAGACGAGTGAACAAGGAATCGTCAGGGAAGACCATCGAATATACTGGTTGTTGCTAGACTTAAGGTCTACCTTAAATGTCTGCTATTGGTGACGTCGAAATGATGGAATTATGTGCTGCAGTAATTGTGATACGATGCTATTTTACGTATTGGATTTCGGAGTTAACCCTGAAGCCAGAGAGCTTGTTTTATGTGTGAGTAACTCAGCATAGTGACCGAGAGGGGTTGTTACTTGCACCGTTTTATTTTTGTGGTCGTACCTCGATTGACTGACAAAATATTTTGAGTTACCTGTACAGCAGAAGTTTGGAAATGTCTGTATTAACATCGAACATCTCATCAAGTAATTTTGTGGTTGTTTGAAGCTGAGTTACCATTGTGTTTGTACTAATCTTTCTTTAAACTATGTGGGTATATTGATTCGTAGTTCATCATATATGAAACTTTATTGCTGAATTATGTTGAAAGTGTGTAAATCTGGATGCCAAGTTCCTTTCTTCTAGTGGTGTTATTGATTTCGTTGGTATTTAACTTTGTTTGCACCGGCTCGGCTTAAACTAATTCTTCTTTCTCCTAGCACTACATTTCATATTTCTCTTTTTCGATGAGTGATTTCGTTTTTTCGGCATGAGTTTTCTTTATATATAAATACATATAATTTTATTTTTTACACACAGCGAAGAACACTGATTTCTGCATGTGGCCGATTTAGTTTACCGTTATTTATACACCTACACGTCATTAACATAAGAAGTAGGGTCCCTAAGGTACTGAGGCCTTCGACCTGGTTACGCGAGACCTCTGTGGCAGAGTCAGTCACACGTCGCGTCGAGGAGTTCTTCGCTGGGACGGGGATGAAAAGTGTGCGACTGACTTGGCTACAGCTTAGAGAAAGGTATTAGGAACAGACGGGAACTGTATGGAGACAGTGCTTAAGTTGTGACTTAAATTAAGGTGTTCTTGGATCAAACCAAAGAGGTTTTGTGTGTTTTAGTAACTCCATAGTATGTGTTATGAACATTTGCAGGTGTAACTGGTTAATGTTTTATTGCCATGAACTACTCGTCATAAGGCTGGTTCAACCCACCGAGGACACAGTGCTCGCAAAGACGGTCTATCAAAGTGTGTCCTTATGTTATGGGGGCAGTGCAATAAACGCTTTGCAGCAATAGCCACTGAGTTTTAGTGGAACGAGTGAAAGGCAGAGATTTTCTTCGAGAGGATCGACAAGTAAACTGAGCGTAGACTTAGTACTTACTAGCAGATGCAGAGACTTCTACTGGATCGTCACTTGAGATGGGAGGTCTTCGGTGAATTCGTTTTTGTTTACGAGACTAAGTTCCAGAATTCGTACTATTTTGTGTTTACTGCACTGATAATAACTTATCTCCAGTGTATTGATGTGTTTCTTGTACGGTTATGTTAGTAATTTTAGCAGGCTTTATTGGGTGTAAGGACAGCTTTGAACTTAGAAAAAAAAGAACACTGTGGTATAATTTATATAGTAAACATTAAGAGTAAAGGTTTTCGAGTGCATACCATATGAACATAGTATTTCCTCTGGACGGGGATTATCTGTAACATATGCGTCTGTGATGCCTATATTGCAGTTATTAATATTTACTACAATTTAATTTATTAAGTTAATTCCTCAATGTTTAAAGTTAGTTCACTATCCTTTTATTTAGTTTATGAACTGTAATTAGTAATTATTATTGTAATTGTTTATTATTATAAAATGGATCATGGTCTTATGTAAGACATGATATTTTTCCAAAAATTTAGTAATTTAGGTTGTTTTATAATTTATATATCTGTGCTATTAGAGGTATTGTCTATGGAGCAAGGAATAGGGGAGTTCTCTCTGGGAGACCAAGCGGAGTGGACATAATATCTGGAAGGCTACGAGACATACAAGGAACGACGACGACTTCGCCTTTCTGGGTCATTCCGAAGGAAGATCATCTGGATGAGCTGGAGGCCCGTATTACCCGGTAGACAGAAGGACTGGGGCCTGCCTACTACAGAAGATTGGTAACGTTTATGTTTCATGTTACTGTGGTAGGGCCAGCCTGCACCGCCGTATTTTTTTATGTATCAAGACATTTTGGTTTACACACTGAGATCGCCGACTGGAAGTGATCTGCTACGGGGATTATCAAGTAGCCTAGGTCTTAGGGATTCTGTAGCTAAATATTTTTTTATAATATTCCTCCAGTGTTTTTCCTTGGTCCAACGCCATCTTGACTGAATTTTGCAGTATATTGTATATAATTATTATTTCGTATTCCTGTTTCAAATTTTAACATTATTTAATGTCTGCTATACCATCTTGTGATTGTACTGCAATGGTCATATTTGATTAAACATGTCGTGCGATACTATTAATTCCTGTCAATAATAATATTCAGTTCCTTTAACACACGATTCTAATGTCTCCTAGGAATACTTGGAACGGATCCACGCCATCTTGTTTGAACCCTGAGATAATTTTCTGTGGCAATGAAGTCAATGAATTTCAATTTATGTTGGCGTAGATGTTGATTATTTCGAGTCTAATTCATTCCACCGAGTGAGCCTATTTAACACAAAAAAAACACCACAATATTCTGTATTGTAAATAAAATATGTATGTAAATGTTTTTGCCCATTAAATTCTAAACTGAAGCTTTTGTGACTTATTTTATGTTGTTGTGTATAACAGATATAGTGGAGGTAATACTTGTTTAATCATTACAGAATCAATTTTTTCTAAAATTTTATTGTACTCGCACTACTCTAATGATCACTTACTTATATTTCGCTGGGACTTGTATTATACTGTACAGCATACAGTAGTAACAATAATGGCTTTTTATGAAAGTTAACTAAACTATGGTCATTCTAGTTTAAAATTATGCTTAATTATAAACATGAAATTTAAATATAATGGAGTTTCCTTGCGCTAACAAACTTTTTATATGCATGTACACTTTTGTTTCTGGACAGCAATATTAATTGTACAAATAATATTTTCGTATGAATAATATTTTCAATTTAAATTCGAATTATTTTACAAAATTGCTACAGCATTTCAAAATATCCTTAAAGTCATTCATTTGACTCAGTCGTTTTGCTGTCAAGTTATATTTTGAGTAAATTTCAAACATTCCTGTATAGTGTGAGGTGTAAATGTGTGGCGTAAAAGTGAGTGTGTTTAAGTGTTTGAATCTGTATAAGTCTACCTTGTGTGATAGTATCTATTTGTGTGAAAAAGTCGAAATATGTGTCAAATAAATACTAATGTGGTAGAGAAACTTTACCCCAGTCCTTTGAATAATAAATTTCAGTGTAGCCTGCACATACTTGTGACTGAAATTGAATATATTTACATAAAGTGAAACACACTCGTTTTAACCTCAAACACAAAAAGAAAATTACAAAAATTATAATTTATGCAGTATAAACGCCCAACACATCCTTCACAGATGCATACATCGTAAGTCATAGTCGCCGTACATTTCTCCACCACCAATCTAGATAATTAAATTATAAATTCAATTATATTTATATGGTTGTTTTAACAGCCTTTTATTAATTGCATTTAAGTTAGCTTGTGTTATACCGTAAATATAACCCTACGTCTAGGATAAACTTCCCGCATTTCGATAATGCAGAATTTTCTGATTCAATAATCTCGGTAACGTCAGCTACTGTTTCTGACCTAGTGATGAGATCTATACGTCATTTTTACACTATGAGTTTAAGCACCTTCCTGGGTAGCGCCCTGTGCGAGGCTAGAAAATCTGAGACCACTTATTTCACTGGAGTTTAGGAAGCCAAAACCAGTAAAAATTACGTCAGAAGATTCAAAATATAAGTCCTCTGAAAACGTCAATCAATGTAATATTACATTATAATATATTTCCCTACCTCTACAGTATAATATTTATAATTAGTCTACTAAATAATAATTTTCAAAGAAGTACACGGAAAAATAAAACTCAAACATAACTTTTTTATATCAATTTATCTAACGATTTTATGAAATTGTATTGTACGGAAGTAAGTATTTGAGTGGGTTGCAAAACCGCATATGGAAAACAAATTCGTATTCAAGTATGCGTTTTCTTTTTTTTAAAGGTCTAACGTGGCCAATTGTATAGAAATATTCTAATAACACAGACTAAATATTCACAGATCACTATTACTGTTCCGTAACTGCTGACAATCACTGAAAAAAAAATAGTGATCTAATTATAGTGGGATACAATGCTAACTTCCTAATAGCATTTGACGTTGGCGTCGTTGCGGTACGTAATGACTTAACGTAGCACATGCGTTTTTTTTAAATTAATATGTGTCATTTTCCATACTCATTTCATTTAATTTCTATATTGTTTGTACAGTAATTAGTCTAATAATTTATCTGCACCGGTTTGACTGTATAAAGTGTCTGAAATTTAAGGAGAACATACGCCATTTTATAGTAGAATATTTTCTTTACACCTCGTTGCGTGCACTACGCCCGATTCGACCAACTTTGGGATACGCCTGAGTTTCGCAAGCGGGTCACTAGCGAAACTAATTTATAGCAAAAAACGCTTTTGTATTAACAAAACATTTGAAAATCATCTAGAAAAAAATATTTTGTTCAGTAGCAATAGGATGTCCCACAATTCAGTGTAATTAAACTTTGTAATAATATTTAAATAAACATGAAGTGATTGACGAAAAAAATAACTTTACTGGAAAAAAAATACGAGAAATGCTTCGTCAGTTGTATTACAATTTTATCGCTAGCTATTCGTCAAGGTAGTCATTATGGAACGTCGGTAGAGATCATGCCATTTTTTTTTTGTTTATGTTAAAGTTCGTCACCTAACGCACAACTGTTTTGCACAGCGGATATAATAAGTAGGTACGGCTCAGCATATTTCCTGGCGAACGAGATAAAAATATCTATTGTCTACAGCATGAGAGGTCTTCTGATACGCTGTGAAACTTCTGAATAAGAATTGTATTGTATAAGTACCTTCAAAAACTTTTGTATGATTGGCAGTTAGTAAATCATCAGGACTTATAGAATGACCTAAAGCACCGCTATAGAACAATGCTATTAAGAATAGTTTAGTCCAGCTTCTCGCAAGTATGTATGGTGCTGATTGTTAGTTTACTTTCTGAACGAAAAAGTAGTTTTATCAAATTTTGGAAGATCACTGATGTTATTTTCAGTTTATGTTGCTGAGTTTCTCGGACTAAACTCAAGTTTTCCTACACTGATCGACTGGCGTCTTATGAAAACCGCGAATCTTAGTATTATGTTCGATAAACACAGACTTAAAATTAAGGAAGAAGCAACGTTGCAAGCACTCACTTGATCCCCTCCCTTTGGTATTTATTCCTTGGATCGGGCTTTGGGGAGGTCGTAGTATGCAGGGTGCTGAATTGCAATGTATTGAAAAATCTGGAAGCGTATGCAAGATTCGCCATGAAATTTAGACTTATTAAAACTCTTAACTGAATCACTTAAATATGCTGTTTTACGATATCTTGCCAAAATTACGCAGAGAATTCCTCAGTACCATTGTCACATAATTATTTTGTATACCAGAAGACATATTAGGCCCTCTAATGTGACCCCACCATTTTGATTCAATCAAAATATGCAACCAATGACAACATAAATATCTGAAAGCTGCAAAACATTTAAAATAAAACAGCAATAGTTTACAAGTTTTGTTTTGAACACTTTGTAAGTAATTTAAAATGTAGTGAACACGACAATGAACTTCTTCATTGAATAAAGTAAAAATATTTCGTTGTTTCTAAAACCACATTTTAAAGACATACATGCATACACTCGCACACACATACACAAAATTTATTACCAGTTCCTGAAACCAGATCTTGCCAGCTTTGGCCCGGATGTAATATTTCGTGTGGAGTGAAACTGCAAATACATAGAATTTTTAACATGCTTGTTCACTGCTTCTTTGTATACATAAGTACACATAGAAAAAAATTTATAAAATTTTAAAACCAAAATAAAAAACTTACTTAATTTTAATCACCTTACTATATACAAAAACTACCTAATTGCCTATCACAATTTCTTAAAATTTACTATACAGTACACATACAATTATAAATATGTTTCTTTCCACGAAAGTTAAATACAATTTCTACTAGAAAATTTAGTATATTGTGTTTTATAGTGATTTTACCAAATAAGACGTAATCGGCGCAATAACTTATCCGTATCGGTTAAGTTGGTATGACAGAAATGTACATTTATTAAAATTTCTGCAATACTGGATTATTGTTTATCTTTTGTGTATTTTACTTAATAAAAGCAGTCGATATTGTTTAACAAATTCCAGTTCTATAATATATGTACAAAAGTATCGCGTACAAAATGCTTGATCAAACAAGAAAGCAGAGCAGTGTTTCGAGAAAAAATTGCTCCTGAACAAACGCAAGAATTAAAAAAAAACTCTTCTGGCTATTGTGTAAATTGAACAAAATGTACAATTTATGGTTATGTTATTTTTTACCGATAATGCCTGCTTTATATAATATTTGAAAAAAAATTTAAATCCATGTTTTTTTTAAAATTGCACTTATGTTATTTACTTTTTGTAAGTATTTTCCATTATCAACGATATTTTGCTCGAAGCGGGAGTTCGTAACTATCTGCTGAAGTGTCATTGATATGCTCTGTTATTTTTGCATTTTTATTTCAACAGGATATGCCTAAACATGGAACAGAATCCTAACGACCATACAAAGTTTTTAAGGTTACACTAATCTGAGTTTTAGTACCAACAACCCAGTCAACAGAAATCTTCATAGGTGAAAGGTAACAGACTTAAGGGCTCTCAAACTATAAACAAGAACGTCCTACGAGAGGAAACCAATGTGAGGGAATACTTGGTAGGCCAAAAGTCGGTTTTCAGTTGCACCTGCTAAGGACTGCCAGGTACTTTAAAATGATAAAACAGTCTCTATACAGAAAAAAGGAAGACAGCTGACATACCAATCCATGTGCAAACCTTAAAATTATTATACACAATCAAGTATGGTGACTGACACCCGGGGGAGACTTTGACACTTGTGTTGGTTTTACGTTGGTTTTATTGTAATTTTATTGTATTACTAGCTGTCCTGTTGCGGCTTCGCCCGCGTGTACTATAGAAAAGAGTAACTAACTTTTAGTTACGTTTTAATTGATGGTGATACTATATTCAATATTATACTATATTCACTGATTGTCTTTAAAACATCAAATACAAACAGATTTGTCCAGTCCACTGTGCTAAGCGTACTTTTATAAATTCATCTTTATTTCTCTATAAAACAGCTGCCCGGTTGCGGCTTCCACCGCAAAATAGCTGCCTGGCATTTAACAGCTAGCATACTCAATAACAGTGTAAAGAGCGCGCGCAATACGCTTGTATGATGTCATGTAATTCCCATCGCAAAGTCTTGCATGGGATACGAACCCGTAACCCCACCCCTCCCACACCCCAAACTTTATACAATATCTGAGTGAATGCTTAAGGCCTCGATCACAGGAACATACCTACATTGTTTAAACAACAATAGCAATAAAGCTCAAATTGACTCTACTGTTTTTAGGGTTTTTTTTCGGCAATTATTCGAATATTTCTCGCCGTAAAAACCATCTTTGAACTTCAACGAACATTAAAAAAAAAGAATTGGCCAAATTGGTCCAGGCGTTGTTGAGTTATGCACTTACCAACACATTTTGCGATTCATTTTTATATTATAGATATATACATTCTTTCACTTGAATTTTGCATGGAAGTGGCTAAAAAATATCGTCGTGGGTCTGGGTCAAGGGTCTTATCTAAACTATAGTAAAGATGACCTCGGAAATGCATTACATGCCATAAGATGTGGGATGTCCAAGAAACAAGCATCGGAACCAGTGATGGCACTCATTGGTTTTTTCCTCCCAGATCTGTTTGTTTTTATTGCATCTGAGTTTCTGGGTTTTTTAATTCCGGATTTGAACAATTCTCGGATTATTTTCAATGTCAATTATTTTGTTTCATGAGATTGTCTTATGTCGAATTTTGTCTGTGTTTCTTCATCAAATCTTATAACATTTTTGTTTTCTGCTTGCATTTAGCAATCAATTGTTTGTTTTCAGTGCTGCATGAAATTTACTGAAGCCACTATGACAAACTAAACAGTTTTTTACTATGCCATTGCTAGCGAATGTTGTTGAATCTCAGGAAATCCACAGTGACATATAAGGGCTAAGTACAAGAAAATGAGCAACAAGAATGTCTAAGAAACAAAGCAAGAAAGCCAGTAATAGGTGTAGTAGTCAGTTCGCATACGAATAAATTCGAAATAGGAATAGAGTCGGTATACAAATGAGGGACGGTTGAGGGATAGAGAAAAATCAAACCGACAATTATCGTACAAGGTGCATGGCAATGACTACGGTGATGGACGGAAAACAATGGTCAAACAAGGTGCATGACAAAGGCGACAGTGCTGGACGGAAGGTGAAAACATCTTTCAAACAAACATAGTGACAGAAATAGTTGTAGACAAGACAACACAACGAATATAACGTAGATGATGATAATAGGCTCCCTTACCATTCAAACTGATATTGCAGAATCTGACTCTGGTTAAAGACTATTGGATTCAATTTCGGGAATAAAGTTTTGTCATGCTATGCGTTTTCACATTCAAGCAAGATTATTTAATTACCATTAAGCCAATGTGTTCACAAATCTGAATTTGTAAACCGAAATTTTCAGTGATAGCATTTTATTAATGTCTAGGTACCTTTTTGCACACTATTTTAGTAGGGACCTCATGCGGGTTTTTGGCCCAACAGGGAGCAAAACCGGCATAACCTGCATTTGATTAACATTGCACCCCCTCCCCTGCCTGCAGCAAGGCCTCTGATTAGCCAAGACATTCTCTAGGGGGACGTGTCCTGGGCTGATATTTGTTGTAGGGGTCTTTTGGTACGAATGGTACCTAAGTGCCATTAGGCCTGTGATTGGCTGAGAGCTTAAGCCCCGCCCTGTATGTGGGTATTGATTGTGTGTATGTAGGCGAGGGGTGCAGAGGAGGCAGTATACAGAGTGGTTGGCGACCCTTTTGGTACAAGTTGTGTCTCAAGTGCCATGTGGGTATTGATTGTGTGTGTAGGCGAGGGGTACAGGGGAGGTTTGGATGAGTCTACAAGATGCATAGAATTTTGAAGACATCTTGAAGAAATCTTCAAGACATTACAAGAATGGACCCTTTTGGAGAAAATAGTGTCGAAGCACCATGTGGGTATTGATTGTTGTGAGCAAAAGAGGAGTCTTCAAGATGCATAGCATCTTGAAGACATCTAGAAGAAATCTTCAAGACGTTACAAGAATGAACCCATTTGGAGGAAATAGTATTCATTGCTATGAACAAGGGAGGAGTCTACAAGAAGCATAGCATCTTGAAGATATCTTCAAGACATCCTCAAGAAAAAATAAGGATTGTGCTAGAGGGCTTATCACAAGGAGATGCATACCATCTTCTTGAGGCATCTACCTCATCTCCTTAAGAAGACTGCAAGACATCTTCAAGACACCTTGAAGAAATCTTCAAGAAAAAAATAAGGCTTATCCCATCTCCCCCCATTCCTAAGATAAATAGTATCTCCTTGAGACATCTACTCCATCTCCTTAATAAGACTGCAAGACATCTTCAAGACATCTTGAAGAAATCTTCAAGAAAAAAATAAGGCTTATCCCATCTCCCCCCATTCCTAAGATAAATAGTATCTCCTTGAGACATCTACTCCATCTCCTTAAGAAGACTGCAAGACATCTTCAAGATGCATAGCAGATCCTTGAGACATATTTAAGACATCTTCAAAACATGTAACCACCATCCAACACTTTGTGTATCACAGGCTAGTGATACCCCCTCCAACACTTACCTCCAACAGCAGCTCCAACAGCACCATCTTTCCTCCAACATAGTCACTACTCGAATGAAGAGGGGAGACAGGTTTCTCTAGTATAAAAACCTTTTGGAGGAAATAATGTCTAAATGCCACGTAGGTATTGATTGTTATGAGCAAGGGAGGGTATAACACTCAATTTCTCCAACACTATATGTTGATGCTCAACAGCCATTGCTATTCATTTGGCTGCCATCTCCCGAGGTGAGTACATGACTCTCTTACACAGTATACACCATCATAACCACAATTTATTTGTTAAATCAAATGGCATGATCACTACACCTTCACACAACATACACTCACACTCAAGTATCCATCCATACATACATACTTTGCTGTTAACTATGTAGTACTTAACCAAATAATGTATGCAAACAGATATTAACAATTGATTCACTATCAAATTCGTAACGCGAAACATTCTAGTGCGCGACGACGCCCCACAGCTCGTTGTACAGAATACCCCACCATTCTAGCATGCGGAAAATAGCACCCAGGAAGTATATTGATACAAGTAACGAAAAAGGTTAAAAATAGTATACCCACAAATAATCACCATGCGAAATTAAAATATATGTTCGTTAAAAAATATATCTAGTTATGTACATGAGGTAGAAAGCCTCTACCACCTCACATCACCGCGAGAATACGTACGTCATACACGTCAAATCACTGTATTACTTAATGTACAACACAAAAAAGTAGTAACACGAAGCATACCACTAATGTGAAAAAAATAAATTATTAAATATAAAACACTGACACACTACTACAACAAGCTCTGCATGCAAATATCACTCCAAGAAAGCTTTACACCTTCATATGCATGCAAGTTTACTGTAGATAGAAGGTAAATACACAGCGAGGATTCCAGTTGGGCAAATCTCGCCTTTAGTGTACATCTGCTGCTCTTTTGTTATGAATCTCAGATTTATGTGGAAGCTCCGCCCATTAAATATAGTTTAAACATGTTAAACTATTGCATGTACCTTACTAACTTACAACACTATCAGAGTAGCTCGTAACTCGGGAGCAGCACCGAAATAAAGGGAGGACAAAATGGGAGATCCCCGAGGAAAACCACAAATCCAACGATATATTCCAGCATGTACCCCAAGTGCAAAAATTCGGCTGCCGACCACGCCAGGAATCGAACCTGGAGCGCCTTGGTGGTAGGCGAATGGTTTGTCCAGACGTCCATCGCAACCACACCTAACACAAAAATCATGTGTACACCAATACTCGAAATGCATTGCATTGAATATTAATGTAGCTTACTAAACTATGTATCAAGTATTTAATTTTGGTATATTCAAAAAGATCACACACACAACAGTATAAGACACTCTTAAGTTAAAAAAAAATATGCTATCGTAAGTTAAATGCGATTTTCACTACTTAAGTTTGTCACTTACCCAGATCAACATAAACCATGCAGAGTTTCACCTGTTACTTAATTTTTTGAAAACTGTTTGGTGTGCCTCTACTTAGCAAAAAAAATATCATAATTTGTATCCTCATTACTCAGAACTTCTGCTGAATTGTATGACTTACATTCATGCACCTGATAAAAAAAGTTACGAAAATGTTTGTTTTGCACATTTTTTATGTGCAAAAAACTTACTGCAAATTAATTAAAAAACATGGATGCGCACCGCACACCTTCAGATTCAATGTTTGGTAGACTCATTCTTGATTATATTCTGGCATCGGTAAATAAATATTATAGTACGATAGGCTATCACCCACAACTCAAGACTTCTGACTGAGCATCTGCAAAGCACTGCTGTGGGATATGAAGTGAGATCCTATGATGAAACAGCAACTATATATATATATACATGAGCGAGGGAACCGGGAGTACACTGACAAAACGTGACGATCATCATCGAACCTCCTGCGTGCGAAACGTCCATCGTCATCCCAGACAGGAAACGAACCTGGTTCGCCTTTAAGGAAGGCGAGATCTCTAACCACTAAATTAGTTCTCAACCTGTAACTACAAACAATGGCACTTTAATTTTTTAAAAAACATATTTTACTCAAATCGCATGTATTGCGTAGGAGTAGCGTATAGTTTACCAGAAAACCATACATTAGTTTTTTAAAATTTAATAAACATAACCTATAAATACTGGACAAATTAAACAAAACCGGAAATCATTTCACCATCAAATAGAATATTACAACATCATTGCTACACACACACAAAATGCAGTATTAGTGTTACTTTATGCAAAATAACAACACTGTATTGAGGTAGTCGCCACCCTGAACTGCTGAACACCATGGAGAGCTTCATCAACCCTTACAAGTATAATCCAAAATGACTCAACGAGCATGAGGAATATCTACGCACGAATAACATGCACTGTACGTTACACACGTGTATACTATTTTCAGGGTAAAACTACTACTCATGGAAATATATTTTCTATCAACCTAAATGGCTTTGTTTTATTAATTTATTTTGCGATCCTATACACATATACATACGTGCATAACACAAAATCTTTTAAAAGGTATAGCTTTTAACGTAATATTACGCTGTGAAATGATATTGTCATCATTGGACCACCTATAGAGACGAGTTGGCGAGAAGACTAAACAACAGTTCACTGACTTTTTAGTCTAGTGTGAGGTGTGATGTGTTGCTGTTATCGCATTCACAGTACTAGACCTTTAACACAATAATACATCCACCCAGATGGTCACCTTAAGAAGGTAGGCAGAATAAAATTACCTGTTAACATTTTCCACACTACCGAAGATTCCACTCGCATGCAGTAGTGATGAGGAACAAGTTAAGATAACATTTTAGCTAGTTACAGACAACAATGTATAATCAGGTAAGGACGCAGGAGAATAATCAACCCCTAACCTTTTTACCAACCCACCATTCGTTTGGAGCGAATTTGGAAAACCATGGAAAACCGAAACTAGGAAGGCTTACAGGCTTTCCATCAGATCGCTGGAACTATGAGTGGAGGTCATGTAATTCGTTTCATAACAATGTGAACTGTGTATGTGGTGACATAGCTGTGAGAAATGTTTGTTTAAATTAATGTTGGGCGATTCGGTTCCAATACGAGTGATTCTTACATGTATTTAATTGTTTAAATTATATGTATGTGTTATTTAGATGTTTTACATACCCTCAAAAAGTACCAGATAAACCAGGAACACGTGAAAGACGGGTAGGAGTCGGGCAGGAAAAACAAACTATCGCGACAACTCGGTGTACTTTATGGAAAAAGTCTCTGAAAAAAACAGGTTGGCCAGAGCCGCGGATCGAACAGAAGTCCTCCCGAATGCGAGACAGTGAAATATGTTGTTGGTGCGTACACAAGTGAAGCAAATTTGCAACTAAATTCATTTATTTCTAACCTGCTGTAGCATAGTTCGAGTACCACACAGACAGCTCTCCATCAGATCGCTGGAACTATGAGTGAAGCTCATGTAATTCGTTTCATAACAATGTGAACTGTGTATGTGGTGACATAGCTGTGAGAAACGTTTGTTTAAATTAATATTGGGCGATTCGGTTCCAATACGAGTGATTCTTACATATATTGAATTGTTTTAAATTATATGTATGTGTTATTTAGATGTTTTACATACCCTCAAAAAGTACCAGATAAACCAGGAACACGTGAAAGACGGGTAGGAATGTGAAATAAATCAAGAATTATAACTGAACATGAAAGTGGATGCTTGAAATCAAAATCTCAGAAACAATATATTCCAAAAATTTATTTTGTTGAACTCATCGTACATAGATGAGCACGGCACATAAGGAAAAGGCCTGTGCGCTGGAGGAAGGAGGAGAGGAGGGCACTAAAACAGTGACAGCGAAAATTTTGGGATCATTGAATTAGTGTAAAATGGTTACATAGTTCGAACGCCATTCGTTTTGTTTTATGCTTCGTATGTTCGCGGCTGAAAGAGATGGCCATCGGGTGTTCAGAAAAAAGGTTTGGTTTGTTACGGAAGAGCTTAATAAAGGTAAAGTTGTTTGTTTTGTTTTTAATGGGGAAAGGTGCCCGAGGACAGGGTACGTAATCCGAGTGCAAACATCTGATAGGCCGTCCATAGGCATCTGCATATCCTGAAGGATGAAATGAAATCCTGCAATAGAGAAGTGAATAATGAGAAATGCAGGGGAAACAGGAGATCCTCGAGAAAACCCACCGGCCAAAGGAAACTCCCCTCACGTTTTTCCCCGTGCGAAAAATCGGTGACCGATCCCACCGAGGATCGAACCCGTATCGCCTTGGTAGGAGTCAAGTGGTCTGACCACTCGGACACCGCGGACCCAAAAAAAGGGGGATTAACTTAAGGTGGGGGCGATAAGGTAAGTCGTTGCAGTTGTTTCTCTGCCAAATTGTATGGAATTTAGTTGTGTTTGTGGAATTTGGAATGGCTGGATTGGCAACACTGAGCATATGCACGGAGGTAGCTAAAGTGACGAACATTTTTAAATGTGGGAACTAATTTGGTTCATATCTCTTATTAATTAATATTTCAGCATTTTTGTTAATTTATTTGTAAACAGCAAATTATACTTCAAAAACGTTATCCTCAAAATGTGTATAGGCACTTCACTAACTTAGGCTATAAGCCATGGATTTTTCATTGTGTAGAAATCAGTTCCAAACATATACAATATTTCGTTCGTAAAGAATACCTCGCAGTACAATATATATATATTTTTTAATATTTGCAGAGCCACAAAAATAGTTGAAACAATAATAATGTACTGCAATTTATAGTAGTCTTATTCTACTTTTTACTGTTAAGTTCCCCAAGTTTAACTAATCTCTGGTAACTTAAACTCGCTGTGTTGCTGGTGGAATGCACCTCTAACTTAAACTCAGGTTTAGCTCTTCATCGAGTTTTGTTAATCTCGCTTTGTGGCAAAGTTAAACTTCGTTGGTGAAACTGGCCCTAAACAAAGTAATCTGGCGTTTAATTTGCAGCTGCTTATCAAGTCCCTTAAAGTATGAATAAAGTTTTGTGTTTCACTTCGTGACAGAAATCGTCCCTCGTTTGTTTTGAAGTTATCACAAATATTATTGTAATTGTAATCAGTTTGAGGGCCGTTTATTGTGAAACAGTTTTCTCAGTGTACGAGCTGAAGAATCACTTTTGTAAATCTATTTGAGTTAATGCAGAGTTGTTTTGAACCCGATTTACTTGGTATTTACCTTTATTAAATTAATTAATCCTGATAGGTATAATTATTTTCCCCTAGTAGAATAAGTAAAACTACAGTCTTAAATTTTGGTAAGTAAGTAATTATTTGTAGATTGCAAGAAATACTTGCAGTCCCTGAAAAGATCACATTTCCCTATTTTAAACATGTTTACCTCTAGCTACCCCTACGTTCGCTACCTATTCGTTACAGTTGGTGTTTGGCGCTGTCTAATTAAATGATTGTTCCAGAGGAAAAACCCAATTTTACCAGTAAAATTGAACTTAATTAACTTTGGGTACCTATATTGGACGTGCATATTATTTCTTGTTCCTTTTAACGTTAAATACTTGGTTGGAAATTAGTTAAGTTCTAAGCCTTGCGAACCCGTTAATTTGCTATGTGTAGCAGGTTTTATTCCTGAATTTCGTAAAGAGGTAAGTGTAAACCTGAGTTGACATGAAGGTGACTGAAATGTAAGTAAACAAGTAACTTGAAAGTTTTTGCAATAGCAGTTTGTATTTTCTTTGTTGGGCCCAGGAAAAGTGCTGTGACGCAGTTGTCACTAGTTTTAAGTTTGTTGAGGATTTTATTTTAATTGGATTGTTTGTTTATTTTTGTACCTTAGATGGTACAAAATATTGATATTAACATGAATCTTACGTAGCATATAGAAGCGTAATTTTTAGTTAGTTTTGATTGTGGCTCTCAGCACGCATTAGGCACGGACAAGTAGAGTTTAGCAGTAAAGTTTTTTTCTATTAATGTTAAGTAGTAGTGTAAAAATACCTTTAAAGAAACCAAAATGGGCCATGTACGAATTTTTGGGTGTGCTATAGTTTCGGCACGGTAGGAAGGTAACTGGATAGTTTCTTGGTACGCAGTGTCATGCGTTTTCTAGTCAGTAACGTATCTTATTTTCATAAGTGAACGTTTTTAAAGTAGGTTTTCTTTGCCATAGGATGCATTGAGATTGTTAAAAAGGACATTAAACTAAGTTTTAAAGTTTGTTTTGTATAAGATTTGAACTATTTTAATCAAAAGTAAATGAGAATAAGTTGTAAATAAATAAATTACGGATATTAAAAGTAGCTGCGTGAAAGAAATTGTTGTTTGCGGTAACATTTCAAATTATAAGAAAATTTGAGTTTACTGTAAGACACGTAACAGAAGGATTTGTTTGAAACTTATTATATTTTGTAAATGTGTTGCATGGTTATAGCACGCCTTGCCTTTAGTATCCGTGCTAGCAATAGGTGGCAGCACTTGTAGTTACGTTCGCGTGTCGTGCGATAGATGGCGTTGTGGTCTTAAATAGTGTATTATTAATAAACGGTTTTAATTTGACAAGTGTTTCGTAAAAAGTTATTTTGTAGGTGGTTTGCGCAGCATTGTAAGTAGTAAGTTTGTTTAAAAATGGGTTCAAAACATTGTAAGGTTGAAATTAGTTATTATTTAAAAGATGTAAATGTTTGGCAAGAAACCACGGGGATTTTGTTTTGCTTGAGCAGCAGCAGTTAGCTGCCATGTAAAGAGTAAATGTTTTTTTTTTTTTTAGATCTGTTTTGAAACGAGTTTACAAATAGTTTAGGCCATACAGTTTATGAGTTGTTTTGTGAGGAATAGAGACTGATATTGTTTCTTTAAGTGATAACAGTTTCGTATGCTGTGTTGGTGATCATGTGAACCATTCGTCGGACATCGCCGGGAGGCGAGATTGTAAAACATGTCACATTTTGCTTGGCAGTGGCTCTCGGCTCCCAGTCACCCGCGCATGCGCACTTGCCCCCACTCCCCAAAGCTGCGCAGTCCTTCTCGCAGCCTCTGGTAACCCAACTGTGACAACAAAAGAGGCCAGCGAGTGGGAAGGTAAGTGACGACGAAGGAAGGATACGACCAACAGGCGGATGACAAAATTTCCAAAGAAAGGTACGACCACTTTATTAGATGACGTAGCTGACTGACAGGTAGTCACTCGGTGAACAGGGAACTCACAGGTAGCCACTCGGTGAACAGGGAACTCACAGGTAGTCAATCGTGAACAGGGCGACATGAGTACAAACAACCACGACTCTGTACCTCACAGAAGTACTCAGAAAGACGAAGGAAGCGAAGGTGAGACAACTGCGAGTTTCAGCAGTAGCCATGTCGGCGCTTTCTCGCCCGATCTCGAGCTGATGACGGCGGGGAACGTTGGGGGGGGGGGGGGGGGGG
>PNEQ01116960.1:0-19203 GCA_003012365.1 Medauroidea extradentata | reverse complement strand
ACGCTGATTGCCACTTCCTATGATATTTCCTAATTAACCACACAACTGGCGTGCCTCGTGATAGTGATATCACTCTGTAGTTTCCCCGGACGTATGTATCACCGCACACATCCTGCCAGACATTTCCTTCCACGTGCGCCCTGATGCAAATAAACTTCTATCGCTGAAAGCAGCATCCTGTTGACGCCAAACTTATCAACCATGTACTTCCCCACTGGAGGAATGGGAAACCCCTTTCTGACCACACACTCGATAATATTGCATCAGATACTTGTTCTAGCCAATAGGGTGAAACCACATGTTATCTCTATGAGATATCGCTTTCCTGTTGGACTCCTTTATATACCCTGCTTCCACAAGGTTGGACAGACTGTAGTCATCAAGCAGTAGTGAGCTACACTTCGCTGCAAGCTGCCTGAGACGACTCCCCTGCGCTGGATGAAGACCTCGACTCGACTACGCTTCGCAGATAGTTAGAACATCTCAATATGAGATTGTTTTCCTTAATTTTGATAGTGTTAGTAAAGACATCTCTCTTTTCTTCGATTGAAGGTCACAGTGAGTAAACTTATGTGTTTTTAGTAGAAGCTTTGATATATTGTAATAAATTGTTTAATTAGATATTTTTCTTTTATTTCTTTATTGTTTGTGACGCCATACCGCTCGGGCACCACAGTGTTTTTCATCATAAATGAAAACGAGTGCCCTGTTTATTTTAATAAAATTTATGGTACGAAATTTTGATGAGCGTCATTCACAATAAAGGACACTTCCTCGCAGCGAAGTGGCGATCGATGCGAGCGCGTGCCGAGATACTTTGCCTCGCCAGCCTACAACTCTCCGGCGGAGAAAACATGGATCTAGGTCCGCATGCTTTCATCCTTTGTCTTGCAAGCACAAGACTCTCGGGAGGAAAAATGAGGATCTAGATACTGTACCACACAAAGATGTTAGAAGGATCCAGATGGAGCATGTCGCCGGGAATTGTAACCAAACAAACTCTTGATGTGGCTGGTATCAATATGGCCGACTAATTAAAAAATTTAGGAAATATTAGTTAGGAGATGTGTAAACAGGGCTAAAGTGTAGAGTTTTCAACCTAAAAAATCAATTAAAGAGCATAATACATTAATTTACCATAACAAATACCAGTCTGATGTGTACTTTTGAGGTTAAAGCAGTATGGCGGATGGCAAATTTGGTGGCTACCTCTCCCCCCTCTTGGCTTCACTCCCCTCGCCATCGTTCAGACCTTATGCTACCCCCGTGGTACCACACATTCATGTGTCTACTGTCTAGTGCTAGGCTGGCGGGCAACAGCACACAGGAATGCGATGACCTTGCAAGCAGCTGTTGTTGCCCGGCATTGCCATGTAGTGCGCGGCATGGCCTCTTTCCGGCGTTGCCAAGTCGCGCACACCTGCCGGGGCCGGCAAATGGAGATATCGCCGGCCGCCGCCGTGCATTTCATTTGCTCTTGGGCGCGCGGAGGGCAGTAGTAGCCAATGTTATTCGTTTATGTGTCTATTATGATGTTTAAATGCTGGTAATAAATGCATTGAAAATATATAAACTAAATTTTTAATGTTTCAGGCAAAGGAAAAAAATATTTTTCTGTCGGGAATTTCAAAATTAGTAATTTACTTTTTTTTCAAGATTTTGTACCTTCAAAACCATGACTCGTCTTATATGCGGGATCGTCCTATATGCCGACAAATACGGTATATATACACATATAGTGTATGTATGTATAACATATGCATATGTGCTACGAGAGAGACAGCAAAATATTATGTTGTAGATATTCCAGAATTTTTCTCATACATAATATGTAGTATTAACCTCATTAAGGAAACTTAAACAAACTGTTCCAGACGAACCATTTACGCAATTGAGAAGAAATAACAGCAACATGGTATCTTTAGTTAACTTGCAAAGTTCAAGTCGAAAATAAAAGGTAAACAAAACTCCTCTAAATAAATATAAGACAATGATGTTTCATTTCTGTTCCGTGTACGATAGTTATTACTTATCGTATTTGCCGGCATATAGGATGACCCGGCACATATGATGAGTCATGATTTTAAAGGTACAAAATCTTGAAAGAAGGAAATTATTAAATTTGAAATTCCTGGCAGAAAAATGTCTTTTTCCGTTGCCGATAACATTACAAATTTAGTTCAAATATTGTTAATGCATTTATTACCATTAAATAAACATCATAGGAGACACACAAACCAATAACAATGGCTACTTCTGCCCTTCGGGCGCCCAAGAGCCCAAGAAATGCATGGTAGCGGCACATGTGGCCCGCGACATCATCAGTTGCCGGCAGCTGTGTGCTACTTGGCAATGCTGGAATACGGCATGCTGCACACTAAATGGCAACGCCGTGCTGCAACATCTGCTTGCATGGTCATTGCATTTCTGTGCGCTGTTGTCGCCGGCCAGCCAAGCACTAAACACATGAATGTGTGGTACATTACCTAGATCCTAGTTTTCTCCGCCCGAGAGTTGTGGGCTGGCGAGACTAAGGATCTAGGCATGTTCTCCAGTTGTATTGATCGGCAAGTGACAGACGCTTCATTGCGAGGTAAATGTGGCATATGTCACGAATGACAAAATTTTGTACTGTAAATTTTATTTTAAAAAAAGGGGCACTTGTTTTCATTTTAAAACTGAAAACACAATTTCTTGGAACATCATACAACTCCACAGCTTACAGCTTAACTTTCAAACGATATTTAGGTTACCAACAATTTTCACACCTTCATATAAGATGAGTAGCAATTTTTGAAGGCGAAAACTATGTAAAAATAGTAGTCTTATATGTTGGTAAATACTTTATTGTTTATTGAAAATGTATTATTATTAAATTTACTTAAAACAACACCTTATCTGCGGTTGGAAATTGAGAAAAAAAACTTTTGAATCTAAGCATGAAATATTTATGAATTTGTATTTTCACACGTGCCGCACAGTGTGCCACACGAACTACTAGCGCGCCACTCGCCGTGCACGAGAGCAGCTAGTCTCGTGTTGTCAGCGACTGGTATCTTCTTCATTATGCAATGTGCTAGGTGCGCGCGGTAACTTTGAGGACGAGCGGGTAGTGCGGGTGGTAGCAGCAAAGAAGTGATGCTGTGTCGAATGTGTGGGCGGTGCGGTACTTACACGTATACATTTTGTCGCTCGCCGCACACTTACAAAACAAAATGATTTAATATCTCCCGCGGGCCACATCTGCCTGCCAGCAAACTGCTTCCACGCAGAACACACACGTATATTTAATTACATTGTCTTGTTTGCCCGGTTGCCGCCCGCACATAGGGCATGACCTCGAAGTGCATGTACTGTGTGCACTTATACAATATTCCGTGGCCTGTAGCATAATGTTTCAAAAAAAGAAAGTCTGTAGTGATCATTCTAAACTGAAGAGAAATCGTGCAAAGTTCTTTGTTTGATAAAATGAAAATGCTACATTTAATGAAAGACAACATGTCTGTTGCAAAAGTTGGCCGAATGTACAGAAGCTAAACCTTTATACTTATCCATATTTACAAGTGTGTACAATTTTTCCTTTACTTGTGAAAAAAAATTGCACCAAGTCTATTTTAGTGTAATCAGCGATGCTGTATAATGAAACTGCTAACACCCTTAAGAGGAGACCTCGACTAGCACATGGATGGTGTTGCAGCATGTCACACGTATTTTTTTTTTTTACCCGAAACCGCTTAACTTATTCATATTATGTTTGTCTACAAAAAGTACACACACTTGAAACTATGCTTTTACATTTTCAAAAATTCAGCTCAATTGTTAGTAGAAACATGATTTTCGGGCCTCTCAAAGTGGCTAAAACAGTTTTTTTTCGTAAAGTGCAAAGCGAGAGACATGCGTTGGTCTTTACTTCATACTATTCAAAAATAAAACGTTGTGGTCACCATTTAAAGTCCCATAGTAAAAAGACTACATGGAAAACCTTGCACAGCAGTTGGGTGCACTGCGAATAGAGGCAATATGCTTCTTGTCAAGCATGGGACACTGGCTCTTATCGCCACGCTGTTCCCCGCACGTCAAAGGTGGAAATTCAACACCGGCGAAGACTCCTCTTAATTACAGTCAATATATTTTTTTATTATAATCCTTTTCGTTTCTGTAATTATATGCACGTCATACAATCAAGAAATATTTACAGACAATTGAACAATATTCACGCCTATGTAGTCGTAGGTTCCACTGTTATTTTATGCGTTTGACACAGATAAAGTACACATCTTACGCGAGAAATAGTGTTATCAGATGTCGTTCTATCAACGCTTGCGGCGACACTACTTTTTCGCACAGTTCTTTGTCCTTGGCAGTGTAGGATGGAGAAATAGCATGGTGCATCAGGCCGTGCTGTGTTGCAACGTCAGCAGTGGCTAACCACCTGGCTCGTCGCGCGCTGTTGCCAGTCACTGTGTCCTCGCACTCGCTGTGCGGCTGCCGCTGTATCTAACATGCGCCGCATTGCACACATGGTGTGGAATTTTTACCGATATTCAAAAGTTGTGGGAGATTTTATGAACGTATTAAAGATCTGTATCTCACACAAATACTGTAGTATGAGGGGTTAGGGGTTAAATTGTAATTTATAAAATGTATACGGTGGTTTATGTAGGTTATTAAGATACAGTAGAGCCCTGTTATAATGTTTTTCAAGGGACCTGTGAAAAAAAAAATGTGTTGTATGCAGGAAAATTTTATAAGCAGGAATCAGTATTTTTGCACCAATAAATGGATATTACACAAAAGTAACTTAAAATTCAATAGTTTATGTATAGTAAATAAGCCTGTAATGAGATTTATAGAGGCTATAGATACTGTGCTATCAAACATGATGAATACATACAGTGTGTGTATAGCAGAGGCTTTCCCATTTGTAGGTAGGTTCATGACCGTCATCTTTAGGATCACAGAAATGTAATCTTATGATGCATTCCCAGACATTAATTAGTTTTGTACTGATGTATTTAGTCTACAGCTCAGTTATTTTGTCTAAAATAATACAGTTAAGAAAAATTTTATCCGAGTTATGGTTAATGTCTGAGAAAAAAATGATGTTATACACAGAAAATTAAAGTACCTGTGTTTTTATAAGCAGGAAATGAAAGCATTATACTTTATGGAAAAATGGTGGGACCAAAGAAAAGTGATGCTATATGCAGGAATGTTATAACACGGTTCTACTGAATCTTGAATATACGGGGTTGGCGTTATACAAGGAGTTCCTGGAACAAAATACTGCGGATATGGCGGGCCAACTATATACATATATACAGTATTTATATATATGTAATTTAATTTATTTTACAAAGATTCAGTTTTTCATAAGCGTTTAGATGCAGCAGCTACTGCATACAGTTATAAATGATTTCTCATTGTTTGTTAATGTTTCACTTGTACGATTTTCAGTGATGTAAGATTGCGTGTATATTGGGCATGTTACTAATACATATAACATTTTTTTTGTAGAAGAACCCATGTCCAGCCGTACTAATGAGGATGATTCTCCTCGTCTCATTCCACAGCAGTTATAAATACACCATCCACATCAACAAGGAACTCGTCTTCACACCCATAAGTAGCAATTGTGGAACACGAGTTAAGGGTGCGGTTGACCTCAGTTTTCATAGTCTTTTTTTATTATTTTTCTTATGTTAGACATACATTGTGATTTAAAAATATATTTTTTGTACTTCGAAAAAATTTTTTATATTTTTTTAATTTTCATTTCAAAATTCAGCATTTGTTATTAAATACAAAAGTGTTCTATTTTTTGTTTTTACATATGTCAAATGATAGCCTACATAATTGTTTAACACTGTGAATTTTGGCGGTTTGGTATGTCAGTTGGTTTTAGTGTCGTACTTAAAACCGTAAAGTGCAAATTTTGATGATTACTACTCATTACACAAAAACTATGACAGATACAAACGTTTCCTAAGAGGAAGATTTAATCACAATTTGTGTTTAAAATAAGAAAAATATAATAATAAATAAGGACGTTGAAAACTGAGGTGACCAGCGCACTTTAGGATTTTGTAGGGCTAACTTTATTTTACAAGTGAAGAAGAGAGGAAGAATGAGATACATAAAGTATAAGTGACAGATGTGGTTCTTCCTAAGACAGAAGGCAGATGATGAATTTGCACAGGACAAACGGCGAAGGCAAGAACAGGACCTTGAGGTAGAATATATCTGGAGCTTGTACAAAAAGTTGGCATAGGGAATCTAGAAGTGAAACACCAGGGTTGCATGTTAAAAGTGTGTTGTTTTAAACAGTAAATTCAAAATTGTTTAAAACAATACACTTTGAATAAAACAGGTTTCAAACAAAATGTTTTAAATATGTTTATTTATATATATATTTTTAAACATGCTTTACTTTCATTATTTATGTTCACATTTAAATATTGGTATTGCCATACCAAGTATTTTTTTGTGCCTTTCAGTCATACCTTTTAGAATGACTTGCAATGAGATACTGATGTTTGCGATTAAAATGTCAGTATGCAATTTTTGTAAGCTGTGTTATACAAAACTAAAACCTAACCAATTATATTAATGTTCTATTGCTTACAACATATTCACAAAAAGGTAAATTATTTTTAATACTTATTTTAAAAAAATGTTCTTTTTCACTTTTAAAGACAACTGACAAGCAGACTTTATAAAATTCAAATAAAAAAATAGTGGCAAAAATTTTAATGTAAGACGACATGATCAGACTCATTAGTGATTGCACTATCAAAATAAAATGTTTTGTGTTTGTTAGTTTAGAGAATGGAAAACAAATACCTTCTACATACAAAAACCAGGTTGCTCAACAATGTGTATAAAATAAAATGTTTCCCTACACAAAAGTTACTAATAATTTTGGAATTTCTGCTAAAAGTAATAATTAATTTGCTTATAAGCCATATGTTTAAAAATGGTGTATTGTGGTGGTTTTGTTTAAATACATGTAAAAAAAACAGGTTTTATGATTGGACCACACCCCCCTTTGCCTTTCGAAGCAGAGAGAAGTACATCAAGAAAAGCTGGGGCCTTACGAATCTGGACTTCTGCAGCTAGGCCATCATTATCATTTTTCAGGAATTTTGATCTACTAGACATTTGATGTAACATGACTTTGCTTATTCTGTTACACAAGAAATTGTTTTCTTAATGCTGTATATGCTGTTATTGTCAGTAAACTCCTAACACATGTTTGACTTGAATTACACATATAAAACCCTCTTAAGAAGATTGAATAACTTTTACAACTCTGTAAATACAATTGAAATGTGCAAGTTTGAATTTTTCTGTCCCTTCTGAAACTTCTTAACATGGTTTTACCATTGTTACGGAAACACTTGAAAATTTGTGTGAGCATTTCACCTAAACAAAAAGAGGTATTAAAAAAGTAAGGCAAGTTATGTGTATGAAATCAGAAACATTTATTCCTAAAGTTTGTTACAAAAATGCTGTCAACAATTTGTACAATTACCAACTGCAAGTAGTTTCTCAATAGATTCATGGTTTAGTTATGTGCACTGGAGTACCACCATGAACCAAGGTTTTGCTGACCGTTCAGTCTGGTTCCTGAAAAAAAAATACAGTATGACATAATTGCTAACATAACTATACAGTGATAAGTGATTTTTATTCCCCTTGGAATGGGAGAGGAAATGAAATAATTGCTTGAATGTTCAATAAAAATTTTGTTTATGCATTAAACCATGCAATATCAAGTTCTCAAGTAAAAGAAAGTCATTGTGGGGATAGACAGAGAGACAAAAATTTTAGAAACATTTTAAGGTTTTTGTGAACACCTGTTGATACAAACAGCCAAAATTTTGGTCCCTTCAGGTTTGTATTAAAAAGGTTTGAGTGTATGTATTTAATTACAAATTACATTTATGAAACCCAACATTTTGCAGTTAATACTTCACAGCAGGGACGTGCCAATTTTCCTTCTTTGGGGGGGGGGGGGATTAAAAATTCACACATTTTCGGTTAACTTTCATATTACTGCACTTACATTTTGAATGAGAGAATAATATAATGGCCTTTCTCAAAATGTTTTTCGATGATAACTATCAAAACCTATGTGGGATGTTTTCGTGGTGTTTTATTTACATATATGCAAATTTGAGAAATCTATAAACTTCAATTTGTTAAATTACTTACATATTACAAACACTTTATTTTATGTAATTATAATTAAATGGGTATGATGGAGATGGAACAGGTTCCACTTAGTCAAGTTTCGGGGAAACAGGAAAAACTTTTTGGACCTTAAAACTGAATGGGAAAGCTTACAATTAGACATTTGTTTGTTGGGATTTAAGGAAATGAAACATTACCCAAAAAACAGTACATTTTATGTACTGACACTTATATGCAATCAAAATGGATGGAATGTTTTCCATTTTATAATCTCATTGAGCTGAGGGCATTCTGAAACTCTATGAAACACTTTACAGGTGTGTTGATAACTATAATAGCATGTTTTGTGTTATAATACTGACACTGTACTAACCACATACGTATTTACAATGGTGTATGTTGTACATTTACAACACCATAGACTACATAAACAAAAGAAACACTACTGCAGCAATTCTCGAGGCCAACAGCCAATCATGCCATAACGTTGAAGTTAAGAAGGGAATGATTTTCTTTTACATAAAAAATTCAAATTCCTTTAGCGGTGTAAGGATTCCTAGAATCATTTCTTTCTTTAAGGTACATATAAAGTACTTTTCTAAATCGGTTCATTTTCTGTAAAATATGGAATGTCTACCTTTTCATCTCACCCATTCAATTGTGCTTACTCTGAATTTAAAATCTGACTTTACATGGTACAGTATTAGTCCATTTTTTAAATAAAATAAATTGTACCTACTTGGCACACTTTTCACAAAGAAAAAGTGTTTTCAGTTGACCATTAATCCAAATGAAACCTAATTTTAAAAGAATAGACCACCTTCACTGTAACAACTTTTATGTGCACCATCTCTTTAACGTAAATTGTCTGAATATAAAAATTCTTGTATAAATACAGTTTTTGTTGCATTTCACAATTGTTCTTTAAAATCAAATATGTTTCAAACAACATTCCAATTACTGTACATATAACCTTTTTGTGAAGTATCTGGCCTCACCAGCACCTTTATAATTTGGTTTGTTTTAGTGTTTTTGGGCCCTAGGCTTATACATAAGGAATTTATATATATTTTTGGGAAACTTAAAACCCAAGAAGACGTGTCAGTTGCATTTAAACGCTGCCAGTCTGTCAAGACAACTTTTTTGTTGGTTACCATTCAGTTATTAATGTACAAGTGTAAGGTGGGCACGATTATGGCCAACAGTGTGGAGTCGTTGCCCGGCTTTCTGCATAAAAGGAGCTAGTTTCCACCTTGTTGTTCAGTGCGTGTTAAATAGTGCGTCATGAGTAATGTTCCTTTTTATATTTTTTAAATATATATTTTATTTCATTTTCGACTTTTGCAACTGCCTGAAACATTCAAGGAAGGACTATTACTGCAAGAGATCTCCACCTAAAGAATTAAACCACGTGTTTATAGGGGACTTCGCCTTTTTTTAAATGCAATTTATGTAATTTTAAAAATTCTTTATATTAACGATTTATGCGTGGCAGTCAGATAACTCGACTAACCTAAGATTTGTTAGATGAGGTTAAAGTTGTAGTTTGTATGAGAGAAAGTGTGCATTTAATCATGTCAATTTACTTGTATGACTTCAAATAAGTTATATTAGTTCAGGGTAAACTTGGAGACAGTTATTTAAGGGCGAAATCATTTGAGTTTAGCATCACTTGTCGGGTGTCATTTTAATCCTTATTAAATTTGCCAACATTTCTCTCACTTGAATTTTCTTGGTAATTTTGTGGGCTGAAGTTTTATTCGCGTTGTAAGATTTATTTGTAGCTTACAGCCTCAACCGAGACACTAGGGGCGCGACAGGCTGGCGCTGGGAGAGGGTGAACAAAGACTTATGAATGTGGGGATTTTTCAGGGAGTCGCAATGACATACTTTGAAACTGACTGCTCTCCAAGTTAATGTATTACTCTGCCGACAGCGGGAATTAAATTAAATATATATCTCAATTGTAAGTGAAATATTTGCTTATCAAAAATAATGATACATAATTTTTTGAGCAACTTTAGTTTGCACAGGTTTTTAAGTGTAATTTTGTTTGTTTTGGCCTTGGTGAATTGAGAGTTCTCGGATGTTTGATAGTGGAGGACTAGTTCCTGCCCGCCATCTTGGTGGCGAGAACGAGTTCCTCGCCCCAGTCTTGTTACAATCAGTCGGTTGATAGGACGTGTTTTTGCTGAGGAGAGTAAATAAAGGGAGCGGCAATACGAGGGTGACGTGTAAATATCGCGATAGGAATTGTGGTTAATTAAATGTCTTGTTTTTACTTATCTGCAACAGTTTTGGTGGTTCCGCAAACTGTGGTCACGGCGGTTGCGATGTAGAGATGACGAATTGTATGTTTTCTAATTGAACTTTATTTTTTTTCTTTCCCACGTCCGAGAACTCATTCAAAACAACCCGGCCAAAATGTGTTAGTCAATATTTCAGCTGCCACGCACATTTTCTCTGCAACTGTAAATCTATTCATTTTTTAAAATTAAAAGTGATTATACGGCCAGAACTTCACCTCTTTCATTTGTTTAGGGCTCGAACCCACGGACTTACCCTAGATTTAAGAATGGCGGGAAATAGGCAGCTAGGCTAACAATGTAATGTAACAGACAGAAGTACAAGTACTTACAGTTGATACTTGTAAATAGGTACACACACGAAGGGACGACACACATTTTTGCGCGGTCGCGACGTTTCGCCAGTATTAAACTGGCTTCCTCGGGCAACGCGACATGAGGTGTTCTATCGGCAGGTGTTAGGCCGAGAGCAAAATGTGGGTGTTCGTTGCACATTTTCTTCAAATAAATTAAAAACATCAGTACCACCACATTTTAGAATATTAAACACAATCATTTTACAATAAACTCTAGGATAATAAAATACTTGAAATGTATAACATATAAATTTTGGGTAACATCATGTGAATGCCTCATTACAAATATGCGTTTGCTGTTCTATTGCTGATGGCCTAAGGATGTTTGAAGATGACTTTTTGTATGGGAAGGCAGGGGAGAGTATAAAGCTATAAGAAGGTCTGCCTCTAGTAAATGGAAACCAAGCACTTGGATGAAAGTCAACATGTGGAAGACAAAGATAAATTTGCCTAGAGAAGGAAGGTGAGTAGGAAGGAATACTGGTGGGGTGGTAGATAGGTGAAGCAAATAGCTACAAGAGGACTTAAGCTGGAAGGTGTTAAAAGGTGATAGTAGCTTGCTAAAGCAAAAGGTGTATACCTGCATTGTGCACCCTGTGACTGAAGTATGGGATCTGTACTATGGGCTGGAGGAAAGGGAAATTCTGTATGCAAGCAGAGTGAGTGAAGGGGAAATAGGTGTGTGTAAGTAGATGACATGGTTAGAAAGCCCTCCGAGATGATTGAGGAACTGAGGTGGAAAAACTTGAAGGAAACGAGGCGGATGAACCAGGTGCTACATGGAGGGGGAAGAATGGGGAAAACTTGGAAATGAATGGAAAGAGGGTGCTACAAGGTGAGGAGGGCAATTGTACTATGGTCCATAGGAATAGAAGAACAGAGAGGTTAGCACTCTATGTTGGTCACAACTCTGAGCTGGGGAAATCGTGTGCAGCAGTAGTGTGTGTTGAGGTGTTTAAGAGAATGGTGTGGGGAACTGAATGGAGGAAACACTACCACAAGGTGGTAGCCATATTATGGATGGAAGAAGTATCATCATATTTATCACAGGATTTTTTTTTGCTACCTTTCATTTTAGGTGTTGGTCAAATAGTTCACACAATTACCTTCTCAATTGGAACATAATATATTTCTGGGGAGGTAAGTACAGTATATCATATTTCTCATGGAGGTGAAACTTTTTCTAGGTTTAGTAAAAGTTCAGTCTAAAATATTCTCTTGAGGTACCTAGGCCACCAATTGGTTTGTTGAGTCAATATAGAAGTTTGTGAACACTATTTTGAACAGCATAGTTCCATGTAGTTTTATATATACCATATGATTTACATAGAAAAGGAATAAGTTAGTTACAGTCACAGTGTACTGCCCTACGGGAAGCCAACACTTGTAGGTTTTGTGTTACTTTTGTAATTGCCTATCTTTACCAACAGAACTCTGGCGATTAGGTAACTTTATTTGATTTTCAGGGACATTTCTCTCAGCAATACCGTACTACTTTCTGTGGTATTAGTATTGACCTATTAATATTACTGAATGCTTTACACAGGTCTATAAAGATAGCTTCTTGATATCTTTCTTGAATCTACTGCATAATTTATTAAGGGAATTGCAGCTCATCATCAACCGATGGCGCTTTCAGCCTGGTAAAACTCCTCCGTCTGCTGAATCTGAATATGATGTATATCCGTCAGCTGCTGGAACCATATTCCCATTTGTGGCATCCATACTGTTAGGGATATAAAACCTTATGGTTTTTAAGGAAATCAGCATGTGTTTTCTTTATATGGATGCGACATGTGTTAATTAGTATCCTGTCAACAGTAGTAAGTACAACTATATGTCTTTAATTATTAACACTTTTATATTTTTTTTAAACTAGAATAACCTCTGCAACTGCAATTGAAAAAAATATATTTATAGCGTCCACCAATACAATATGTAGTGATAGTTTATAAAGCAATGTAAACATTTCATATTGAGTGCTTTTATTATCATGATTTAGTGATTTATTTTGGAAGTTATAAACCATCTACATTATTTCTATGTTATCAACTGGTTTCAGTAAAAATGTCTTAGTGCACTTTATCATAGTACCTACAATGTTCCCACAATTGTTTAGGTGGATTTTTTTTACAGTAGATGGCCTGTTTTCAACTGTGAAGAAGTGTTCACAGAAAATTTTTGCAGTCTCTTTCCAGTTAGTAATAATTTTTCCTGACTGAATCTAGTCCTAAACCTATTGTTCTTTTCACTGGAATTTTTAGTTTTGCTATCACAGAGTGTCTACCAGATTGTGCAAGTAAAATTTAGTGACTTTTTAGTGACTTTTTCTTGAAAAACTGTTCAAATAAAATTAATAAATGCTTCTTTAACAAGTGCAACATTCCCGACAATTTTTATTATGTTTCCTCTGACTGCTGATAGCGCGAAGCATATCCAATTTTAAAATGTGCAGTTAAAATATGTATACCTTAATTTAAATTGTTTTTATGAAGATGACTATGATAAATATACAAACAAATTAATTAGTTTACTTGCACAGTGCACAACAAATAGGTACTAGTAGTGTGAACATGCATGTTTGACAAATTATTCGACAAGAATCAAACACCCGAAAATAATTTTCGTGACTTTTATCAAAATATACTTCAGATTAGTGACTATTGTGGGACTTTCGTGACCTTTTTCACAAATCGTGCTTTTTTCGGGACTTTCGTGACTTTAGTGACCTAGTAGACACACTGACAGTGAATATTTTAATGCAGTATTTTGTACAAATATCAGTGTTGAGTGTGACATTTGACATAGGTTTGCTAGTTAATATTTTACGAGAAAGAAGTAGTATGGCACGTACAGCTAAGATGATAGTGGCATGAGGTGAGCAGCAACCCAAACAAAAATGTCACCCCTAGGAATCCATACCTGAACTCATACTATAGTCCAGTACACTACCTACTATGTATGTACCAGAGGTCATCACAATCTAACAAACTAGAATACTTGACAATACTAGGTACCGGTATATAAACGAGCACTGTAGAATGTGTATAAACAGACAATAGGATATAATTAGGCTAATTCCATTTGGTGTTAAACAGATGTGTTTCAAACTCACAACTCCGTATGTGCATGACTCCATAGTGATAATGGCCACCAACGGAAGGAATTATAAACCTCTGACAATTATGCAATATCCTAATATTTTCCAAAATAATAATGTAAGCAACCAAACAATTAGGTCTTCCACTGCATGAAACAGTGCCAGATCACTCACCGGTATGTTACTTCCCCAATAGCAACGCCTGTACTTGTGTATGTACAGTCCATCACACCGGTGAGTCCTGGAAGATGTGCAATATTGTACAAGCGCACCATACTTCCTGTCTGCTCAGCAAGACTGACGGAAATTGCCTGACAATGTGACACACGGTTGATGGACTAATTCCCTGCAGAGTCTGAAAAGATAGCAGTGTTAGTAACTTTGAAAGTGTCAGCATATCAGCAGTACCAATTGCCCTTTCTCTACAGGTTTCACTAAGCCCAGGACACAGTAACTTTTGCAACTTAGAAAATGAAGCACCAGTTTCATTTCAATTCACTATGGCATATTCATTGTAGGACAGACTTTACACACATGATGCCATGTAAAACCATTCATCCAATAACACTGTCAACTGTGTCTTCTATTTACATGATAGCATTACACTGTGGTCCAGTTATTTTTTTTTTCACAATTGGTGCAAAAAACTTAAAACTTTGTTTACTTAATACTTTAAATAATGTCAAAACTTAAGAGTGGTCATTAGACACAAACACATTATTCTATAAAAACAGTTCGCAAAATGATACAAGATTTTGCTTATTTTCATAATAAAACTGGAAAGTATCAGGTCTATTTCTACCAAAAAAAAATTAGGGACAAACTATTAAATGTTTACAAAATAACAATGCAGGGATGCTTTGTTATGAAAATTATGTTGTTTTGGGAAGAAAAATAGGCCTAAACAATTTAAATGTGTGTAAAACTACCAGGTGTGACTTGGCCACAGGTTAATTATGCAGGTTTTGAGAGTTTAATTTTTAAATCCTGAAAGGTAGCAGATATCACATAACCATTACATAGAAATGTTGGAAATTGTTTGTACTATGTTGCCTAATTTTTTTTTCAAAACATAAGTTTTGATAATTTTAACTAATTACTGACTTAATTAAATATTCTTGAAGTCAATAACTATCCAAAATTATACAAATTTAAGTATAAAAAAGTTAGGTTACATAGTACAACAAAAAAAATCCAACATTTCTATTAAATAATTTTGTGATATCTGCTTTTCAAGATTTAAAAAATAAAACTTACTAAAATTGCATAAATAGCAACCTGTGTCCTTAATCCCAGAGCCATATGACCCACGTTCATCTACAAATTTCCTATTATTCCATAATCACCTTTATTTTGACTCGTAACATTCATAGTGACGTCATATGCGTAAACAAACATCTATTTTTTTTGTGGTATCGAGATCTAAAATTGAACCCCCATCCCTAAAGTAAACAGTTTAGCAGATGTATAATGAGTAGTTATACTACACATTTACCTACATACTGGTAGAATTGAAGACTGTTTGTGGGAAACAATATAAGTCCCAGAAAATAACATTTTGGGGTTTTCCATTGTCCTGTAAGCAAACATATTGTCGTCGATTTCCATTCTGTCCTCAAATATATCGCTTTATTGCAATTCTGTAAATAAATGTAACACAGAATTAAAATTATAAAATTATATTTGACGGTTTAATATTTCATTTCCTGAACAAGTACTAGTTGCCACTTACATTGTTTCCCACAAAAACTCCAATGTGATGCTAGAAAGTTAAATACAGTATTGCATTAAAAAGGCACACTTTTACACTTGGTCTTAAAAATATTATGTGATAAAATCTCTACATTTTTAACGAGTGTGAGTAATAAGAGTAGAACATATAATACCAATTATCTAGCAATCCAGTAGGTTGATATTAAATGTACTCTGGCCAATTAAATTTGTCTATGGCATACATATTGCATGTTAATTATGAGACATTTGCTGCTATGTCAGCAAATATATTGGTTCTGGTAAAAATAATGTTATGGCGGAAATAACTGGTATGTGTATAAATATAAAAACAAGATGATGAAAATTGTGGTAGACCACGCCCTTAAAGACCTAAAGAAAGAACATTTTAATGAGTAGGCTTACATTCACGTGTGCTTGTGACGGAATTAAATTTACACACTTTTTACATTATATTATAGAATAGAATGGATATTTATTGTTCTGTAGAACATTTACATACTACAGAACTCGTCAAAATTAGTTTACTAATATACATAAATATGTACCAATATAAATACAAAATCATAATAACAAAACAAATCTTACTAATAGGTGCCACCAATGCAGTATAATAGTAAAAGTAACACAGAAATTGATAAGATCAGACAAGCAAGACTTGATATACACACAAGTACACACAGTACTTAAGTTTTCTTCGTTAGCAGTAGGATTGGTCTTTATAGTAGCATTGTTATTACTTATTATGATGAATGAAATACATAATAAGGCCTATGTAACATCTACAATTGCCATATGTGAATTGTCATTTATAAATGCCAAATGCATTACACTACTGTACAGAAACTATATGTTTTACAACACGGTTTGTGCAAAATCATCTGTTTCTCCTCTTGATTCAGAATGCAATATCCTTGGCCAAAAAGACAAGGGAGTTATGATATATTTGGAAAAACGACAATTTGAAATGCATATTATTATTACTGTTTGTGATATAAATAAACAATGTGACATGTTTACCGTAAGTTATATTCAATGGAATAATTTACCTGGAAATTTACATCGGTCTGTTAGCAGCTGCACCATCGGTGATATGGACAATCCCCTGATTTCTTGTGTTTTGTAGCATTACAAGCGGAATACAATTTCTCAGGAAATCGTTAGAAAAAACGATATCCCCGATTAAATTGGACTTCGTGATTCATTTCAAACGGATTAACTAAATACATACCGACGGGGTATTCCCGCTTCGTAATTGTTCACTTCTACAAAAAAATTGTCAATCAAATTCAGAACACCATCTACCAAACGCGCCATTTTTACACTATGTTGATGTAAACAACACTAAGGGCCGGTTTCACCAACATCCCCTAAACAAGCCCTCAGCTAAGTGACACTTAAGCTTAAGGGTACCTTAATTCTGATACTTACGAAAATGGCGTTTCACCATTAAAATGTGTGTTTTTTTAGGTGACACTTAGCTGAGGGCCACTTATCCTAGACAGCAGTATTTATTCTCAAGTTGGCACTTTGAATTTGTTGTCACATGATCTGAAGAACCAATCAAAAGTATGCTTTCAATCTAAATATTATTTTATGTATTGTTTATTTGTTATTACAGTTCTTCAGTAGCCGCCGTCGTGGACGGTTCTGTTTTTTGGATCCTGTGTCGGGAATTCGGCACATTCCGTGTTTGTGATGTCCTGGAAGTTTCTAGAGTTTGATGGTGTTTTCTCTTAATGTATATTGGTTCTACATATTGACTCGTTTCGTGTATTGATTGGAGTTATTGGCCGTGGGCGAAAGCTAGAGGCCACTTTTCACGTAAAAAAAAATTATTTGTTATGCTTTTCGTGAAGACTGCTGTTATGTATTTATGTCTGAAGGAAAGCAATTGTGTACCGATAATTTACCAATGGATTAAAATTTGAAACGTTTAAATCTGGTGGAAAAGCTTGTAAACTTAATAAAAACACGAGAACAAAGTATCCAGTTTTAAATGTGTCGGGTGTCAAAATTGACTGTGAGAAGCGAATAGAAGCAGTTTCAATACAGCAGTTTCCTTGGATAGAAGTTTCCACAGTGAAGGTTAGTATTTGTATTAAATACGGCAATACTGGCACTGTAGGACGACTGTGTTGTACATGTACAACATGTACCCATAACTATTGAGTGTAAAAGCTGTTTTCGCTAGACATGATGGCAAGTTGTTACTTAATTTGAGAATGAAAACTTGTACGTAATTTTTTTAAAGCAAACTTGGGCTTACGCAAAAGCGATCAAATTCGAATTGATACTGCATTTCTTAATGAATTGAATTAATATTTGTTTAATTTACTAACATTGTAATGCTCTTGTGTTACATGGTCAGCACAGTCTAAGCCTAAAAAAAGGAGGCTTATTATTAAATTACATTTATTTTAAGTAAACTATAAAGATTTTTTAACAAATTTGCCTGTGCCAAACATGGTGCAGTAAGAATGTTCCTAAAATGTATTTACAGATATTGTAAAAAATGTAATTTGTTGTATTGTCACTAATTTTATTTGCTTAAAACTCCACACTTAGGCTGGTAATTATACAAATAATATCTGCAATGTGAAACTATATCTGATGTAAAACTTGACTGAATTGTTACTAGGTGCAAGATTTTCTATATTTTCCCATAATGCGTAAGTTGAATCAGTAGGCTAATATGTAAGCTGTGCTAGAAGATGCACAGGGTTAGTGTTTAAGTTATTGATTTTTTGAAATGTTTTTGCTTTCAGATGACGCTGGTAAAATATATAAGTGTGTGTTCCTGCTGTTGGTGTTGAAATTCAGCTGGATGACGTCATGCTGGAAATATTTGCTGATACCTATGTGAGAGACAGATTGCACTGCAGCAAGATCACATAATTTGCCAGTAAGTAGTCACCTTGATGTATAACAAACACTGTCATTATGGTTACATTAGTTTGATTGGCTGGACAGTCAGTTAATATTATTTCATCTATAGTGGTAATGTGAACATTTTTATCTCTTCTTGCAATTTTGACAACCTTAATAAAAACTAATGTAACAGTAACAGTAGCCTCAATCAAATCAATACATCAGATACAAAAGTTTATTCTTGTGGAAACTTGCACTGCAGACAATTCAGTACCCACACTTACAGATTGTCCTCAGGTTTTTGTTGTTGCCATTAAATTTTCAAATATTATTTTTGGGTGTTATGTACTGGTAAACTAGAAAATTATAAGTGGAAAAATAAGATTTTGCTGATTACTGCATTTTGTATGCAAAGATTGGTAAAAGGAACAAGTTGCAGGATGCCATGGATAGGATACAATTGTGGACGGAAGAGAACAAAATTAATATAATGTGAGAAAGACAAATATTGTTAGGTTTACGAGGAAGAAGGTTAGGAGTACAGACATGTACAAACAGAAAAGGTCAGGAGACAGCGGAAGTTGCAGAATATGAGTATCTAGGGTTTATGAGGAAGAAGGTTAGGTGTACAGACATGTATAAA
>PNEQ01116959.1:0-14615 GCA_003012365.1 Medauroidea extradentata | reverse complement strand
AGAAGCGATTTTGGTCGCTTATAACGCTGATTTTCTTCAGGATCATAATCCCCAAGGCTTGCGATTAAAGGATTTTTATTATTATGGCTAGCAGCATAAAATTGCTCTGCCATTTTACAGAAAACGTCTTGCAGCTCTGCATGCAAGTATCTTATAGGTGTGTACCTAGGTGCGTCTGTGGCAATTCTGAGTAATTTATTTTGCAGCACTTGTAAAGTACGAGTGTGCGATTTCGCGCAATAAGTCCAAGCAAGAGTTGCGTATTTTAGAATAGGGCGGATCATTGTATTATAAATTAACAGTCCGTTTTTTTAGCTTAAGACTGGAGTTGCGATTTGTCATTGGATAAAGTGCCGACATGCGAGCATAGGCAAGGTTTCTTTTGCTCTCTACATGACTTCGCAATGTCAGCCTTTTATCCAATACTACGCCTAAATATTTAACTTCATTTTTGTAGGGAATTTCCTCATTAAATAGAGTGAGGCGGAGAAGATTGACAGGAATGTGTTGGCGTGTGCAAACCACAGCTTCGCATTTGCCTACATTAATTTTAATTCGCCACAGGCGGAAATAATTTTCTAGCTCATTGAGCATTTTCTGGACTCGCCAAGTTGCGATCTCGGCACTTCTGGATCGCGTGTATATAACTGTATCGTCGGCATATACACCTAAGTTCATGTTCCAATTAGGAGGCCGCGGAATGTCGCTAGTATATAAAGTACAGTGCCTATTATGCTGCCTTGGGGTACTCCGCCTGCCCTAATTTCTTTAGAATCTGAGGTCGCTCCGTCAATAGTTACAGCAAAAGAGCGCCTATTTAAATAGAAGGCAATGAGTTTAATGTTACATTCGGGGAAATGTTTCTCGTACATTTTATAAAGTAGTCTAGCATGAAACACCCTGTCAAATGCGTTCTCTACATCGAGAAAGACTGCTACTGAATAATGACGCCAGTTAAATGTCGTAGTTATGTGTTCAGTTAGTCTAACTGATTGACAGTAGAGTGCTTTTTTCCAAAGCCAAATCGTTCATTAGGAAAAATATTCGCGATTTGAATGTGAGTGTCGAAGCGGCGCAGCAGAACACACTCATGCACTTTTGAGAGCGTACTTAATAGGCTTATGGGGCGGTAATTTTGTGGCAAGGTCTGATCCTTGCCAGGCTTTGGAAAAACAATAACATTGGCACGTTTCCATGGCGTGGGGAAGTGCGCCGTAAGTGTCATGCTTGCATTTATGCACCTAGCCAGAGCCTCTAGTGTAGACTCTGGCAGCTGCTTGAGAACTATAGCTTGTAGGGTATCGAACCCAGGTGCTTTGCGGGGCTTCATACGTTTAATTATACGTTTTACCTCATCGGCATGCGTAAATTCAGGTTCGTCAGCTGGCGAAGTCGCATTCGGTGGTCCCTATATATGCTAGCCATGTGTTCTGGGTCGCAGGGTTGGATGTTCGGTATAAAAACCGTTTCTAAGTGATTGGCTACAGCCTCTGCTTTTTGCTGGGGCGTGTAGGCAGTGCTTGCTGTGCCTTGAAGAGGCGGAATAGTGTTGTGCTTGTTTGTAAGCGCCTTTGTTAAGTGCCAAAGACGGTGAGTGGTGAGACGGAATAATTTATTATTCAACTGGTCTGTTTGCCAGTGGGTGATTTCTAGATTAATTTGCTCTCTAAGTGCATTAATTTGTGTCTTGCGTTGGCCTGTTCTGCCTCGCGAGTAGCGCCTGCGCAAGCGATTTTTCTGTGTGATTAGCTGCCTTATATTTGCCGGCAGCGAATCACTGTGGGTTTTCGGGACTTTCTCGAGGACAAATTGGCTAATTCCTAGTTGAATTAGCTCTGTGATATGATCAATCGCAGAAGTCTAATTCGCCGGGTGTGCTAACAGAATCTGGCAGATTAATTTTCTCGTCCAGGTACTCTTTAAAGGCTTCCCAATTTGCATGTTTCTAAACTTTAATAATTTTTCTAATTGGCCTATCGTCTGTTACCAGTTGATCAAAATTTAAGTGGACAGGGTAGTGGACCGAGGCCAATTCATGTATTACTTCTAATGTTAAGGTCAAATTAAGACCTTTACATATTGTAAAATCTAAGATATCTGGCTGGTGATTTGCCTGTGTTTGGTTCAAATGTGGGTTCGTAGGGCGCATAAATAATTGTGCCTGGTTTGGTGATTAAATAAAGTATTTCCGTTGGCTGTCCGCTTCCTGCAGCCCCAGGTGGGGTGTTTTGCACTCAGGTCGCCGACAGCCAATAGAATGGGAGATATGTTTGTTAATTCATTTAATCCGCGTGCGTAAGTGTGCGGCCAGGTGGACAATAAATTGAATAGAGAGATACTTGCTGGCCGCCGAGATTTAAATTAATACCCACGGCTTCTAGTGTGTTTAGTTGAGGCTGTTTTGCTGTGTGGCAGTTTATTGTGTTTTTAATTAAAATTAAAACACAGCCTCCTGCATTATTTTCTCTGTCACTCCTAAAGCAAGAGTATCCTGGGACAGAGAAACAGTGTTGTGGGCGTAAATGTGTTTCATTAATTGCCGCGATTTGTACCTGGTGGCGAGTCAAATGATCTATCAGCTCCTGCTTCTTATTCCGGATGCCTGCTGCATTCCAGAACAAGATTTTGGCAACGGAGGGGGGCCTATTTGCAAGTCTGTTAACCTGCCTAGGGGGTGGCATTGGGTTGTCTCATTTTTCTGGCCGACAAGGCAAAGCCCATTGTGGCCTTGCACTTGTCCTCCAGGGCACTGTTGGGGCCAAGCCGAATTGCTAGTAAATGGAACAGCTGTGTGCACAGCTGTCCCAGTTCGGGGTCTTGCTGGACCTTAAGGCCATTGGGCAAAATGTTGTTCAATTGTTTTGAACACTGAGGGGGTCACATAGGTTGTGTTCTGCTCTGTGGTTACGTCCGTAATCGTGTCCTCCGCCGTTTCCTCATGTGTCATCCGAGGCCGTGCTGTCGCGAGACCGAAAGCCGAAGCTTCCATAACTCGCTGGGTGTTTGTAAAATCAAATGCACCCCGACAATCTAGTTTCAAATCATTGGAACGGCGGTGGGGTTGGCGTCCTGGGCCATTTCTGGAGCCTTTATACCCTCGCTTTGGGCTGGTCGCTCCTGATTGGCCGGGCGCTCTTGCCTATCCTGGCGTGGTGCCTGGGGCGGGGTGGGGGCAACCTTCTTGGCAGTCTGCTGTGCTTGCTCGAGGCGAGCACTGACGGGCTTTTTGCAACTTTTTGGAGCGGTTTTCGGGGTCATTTTCCCCTTTGATCCCATTTGTAGGGGGCGTTGGCCTCTGGGCCGATGAGGGTTGGCTAGGGCAGGGAATTCTACCTCTGAGAATCCCTGCTGTGCATTAAAGGCGTTATACTTGTTGCTAGTAGGTATAGCTATATTTTGGGCGTACCCAGGAACGAAGTTTTGCACCTGAGTGCGCTCTTGTGGGCCTCTACCCACAGTGGTCCGGCTGTCTTGACTGGTTTGTGCCCAGGGGGCGCGAGGGGCCTTGAAACTTTTAGGGGTGGCTTTGTGCCTTCTGCGAGGCTTTGCTCTGCTGTTGCCGCTTCCTGCGCTCTTCTTGGGGCAGGAAATGCCACTTCACGGCAGATGCAAGAGTTGCAGGTCCTTATATACCATGGTGTCTGGGTGACTGCTTCCTGGTCGGCTGGGCCTGTCGGCCAATCACAGGTCTGATTGCACCTGATTGGCCAAGGTGGTTAGCCAATCTTGGCTCTCTCCTGGTGTACCTTCTGATTGGCTGGGTACTTGGGCCAATCGTGTGCTGACTCGCACCTGGTTGGCTGGGTTGGCTGGCCAATCCTGGTGAGTCTGTCGTGACTACCCTCTGGTAGCTTGATTTCGCATCACCCACAAATAAATGTGACCATATTTTGCTTAGCCGATATCCATCTTACCTGTTGATGTTGTTAGGGTGATTTATTATCCCTATTACTTCTCTCGTGGTTCTCTGACGATAATCACTGATGTTGGTTGTGGATATCTTGTCAAAATCGATGCTGTGTTTTGTTTCCATGGAGTGTTCTGCTATTGCTGACTGCTGGTTTTACGTATTTGTATGCTCTGATGTGTTCTTTAATCCTTGTTGTGATTTTTCTGCCTGTTTGCCCTATGTACACTTTCCCACATGAGCAAGGAACTTTGTATATTCCTGCCTGTTCTTCGGCTGGTGTTTTATCTTATGCCGATCCCAAGATGCCTTCTACCTTGTTGATAGGTTTCGAGATGGTATATTTATCGTGCTTCTTCAAAAACCGAGTCAGTCATTCGGTTGTGCCTTTCACGTTAGGCAGGACTGCTATGTTTTTCAGCTTTTCTTTCTCGGATTTCCTGGGTCGGCTTCGGATTCTCTGCTGTATTTCACAGCTTGGGTAACCGTTTGCTTCTAGAGCTGCAGTGAGGTGTTTCAATTCAGCTTCCAGGTGCTGTTTTTCACATATAGTTTTATCTCTGTGGGTTAGTGTAGATATAACACTTCTTTTCTGCGAGGGATGATGGTGAGAGTCTGCTTGGAGATATCTGTCAGTGTGGGTAGGCTTCCTGAAGGCTTTGTGGCCCAAGGTGGGATTCTGCTTCTTGTACACCAGGACATCTAAGAAAGGTAGCTGGCCATCCTTTTCTGTTTCCATTGTGAACTGTATACTGGAGTGGATGCTGTTGAGGTGGTCCAAGAACTGCTGTAGTCTCTCCTCTCCATGGCTCCAGATTACGAATGTGTCATCCACGTATCTAAACCAGTGAGTAGGTTGGTAAGGGCTGGAGTTTATTGCCCTCTCTTCGAATTTGGCCATGGAGACATTGGCCAATAATGGCGAAAGAGGCGAGCCCATTGCAGTGTCTTCTTTTTTTATGTACACCTTTCCCTGGTATGTGAAGAAAGTTGAGGTAACACAGAGCTCGACAAGCTTCACGAGTTCTTTGCTGGAGCTGTCTTCTCCCAGTTGTTCAAGTAGGGTGGTGAGTTTTGATGTTGTCTCCTTATTCGCCATAGTACCAGTTAATGAATAGTACACGTCAGATATGTACAATTTTACAATATTTGCATTGACAATTTTCAAAGTAATAGATATTACAATTTACAGATATACAATTTAGAACTACCTACGAATGAAAAGAAAAAAACATACTTACAAAACTACGTGTATGGAAAAATAAACACTCCTTTTATTTACGTATTTCTCCAACTATATGGACGCAAGTAAAGAAAGTGTGGCATCATTAATTATTAAATTTAATGTGATATTAAATAAAATATACAATTAAAAATGGATGCCATCCCAATTGCTTCGTCCATTGTGATTTTTGTGCTGCGCTCTAGCATAGTTAAATGTGCACATTCTGCTGTGTATGATGTTTGTTATACATACTATGATGTGTTGTTTTTTGGACCATGGCGACATCCAAGACTACAAATACCTATAATAGACAAAATTGGGAAGATGCAGTTAGTAACAATTTGTTTTATCTTTTAAATATTGAGAAATGTAAATATGTCATTACAAGCTTAGAATTGTACTCAGATTCAAAATAAAAATTGTGAAGTTGAATGTTTAATTTACTTGTCAAGTTTTTTGAAACGACCTTAAATAAAAATTTACAGAAAACTATACGTAATTTGAAAATATATTTTTATCATTTTTCGCTATATTTTAGGTTTATTAACAAAGCCAAGTTGTATTACACGAGGCAAGTGAGATAGGCTACTTTCGATAGGTGTTCAGTAGGGACAGCATTTACAGTTTTTATATTTATATTACACGTTATGTGCGATTATAAATGTCAAGAAATACATTTAATTCCCTTGGTCGAGACTCTTTCTGGGGATCTATTTCAAGATTGTTTTGTTTTGGCATTCGGGTGAAATTTCTAGGTTAGGTAGTGAGTTAAGTTAATGGCAATCCGCGAATTCGGAAACTCACCGATGTACATCGGACGTTCGCAAATTACTGTTTTGCTGTCAGCTGGTTGAATTGATGCATCCAGTGACTGCTTGATACAAACCGGAATATATACCGGTGGATTTTTAACTCAATCTCGCAAATGTTTGAAGTAATTTAACTAATTGTGGAATGTGAGGTCAAAGTACGCAAACGTACCACATTTTTGTGCGTGGGAAATTGTGTGTATTTTAAAAATCTGTTCTTTCTGCGAAAATAAGGTATTTATTTAATTTGTAAATTTAAATTTTAAACTATATTTAACGTATGATACTAAATTGTTTGATTTTGATTTATACAGTGCGTATAATGTTGAGTAGGCCTATATTCATCTCATTTCACTCGTAACGGGAATTTTTTAAAAAATCCTTTAACCTTATATTTGGTCTTTAACTTTTATATTATTGACAATAGTTTCTTTTATAATGCACTCAGAGATTTACTTTTCTTCCTCTGATGGGTGAAAACTGGTGACAAAAATTTCGTTGAATCTTAGTTCAATCAATTTTGCAATTACTTTTAGCAAGGTTGAATTTCTGGTCTCTAGTTTATGTAGATCAGCTTTGGGTGTGATATATTTTTTACATCCTTGTACATTTTTTTTGTCTATAGTTGGTGACTGAGAAATCTTTCTGTTGTGTTCTTATGAGACATGAGAATTTTCCACATCAGCGGATGATATTTCTTTGTTGTTCAAAACTTCTCTAATAGGCCCTAATCAAAAGTTATTTTCACTCATTGTCAACACAGTTTTCAGTTGTGACAGGTTTCTCTTTTCCAAGTCCATTAATAAAATAAAAAATCTAGGCTATTTATGTTCCTATAGAAGCTCTGAAAAGTCTAATAATAATTATTATTATTATAATACCCTCTTGCAGTTGGGCTTTCGCCCAGTGGCAAGCTCACATGCCTCACTCTCCCTCCAGATCTCTCCTGAACAAACCAACCCTGTCAACCCTCACCAGTTCCTCTCTAAGCACATTCCACTCCCTCACCGACCTCACCATCATTGACTGCCTACCCCTCTCTGTCCTCCTCCAAACCCTCCGGATCTTAAGACTGTTGTTCCCTCTCCCTCCGTTATCACCCTTGATTAAATGGGAACCTAACATTCCCCGTCCTCCCTCTCCCTTCACCACTCTGAACAACCTAACAAGCCTCTCCACCCTTCTCCTATCCTTCAAAGTACTCCAACCCATTTCCTTCATCATCACTGATGGTCTGTAATTACCCTCATTCTCTCCCTCCTGCCCTTGCCTTCTCCACCTAACCTTCACCCGTCTAGCGGCTCTCTTCTGGACCTTCTCCAGTTCCTGCACCTCCCCTTCCATGTTGGGATCCCACTCTGCCGCTGCATATTCCAGCATCGGGTGTACCATTGAGGTGTATGCCTTCTCCTTCACCCCACCACCGACTCCTTTCAGGACTCTTCCTAGCATTCCCAGGGCCCTTCTTCCCATAGAAACCACCCTCTTCACCTGTCCCCTCCACCCAAGGTCTTCCTGCAACATCACCCCTAAGTACTTGTATTCTGCTGCCTCCCCTATCTCCTGCTCTCCCCATCTGTACTTTTGCCTGCCCAAAAACCTCTTTTTAGTGAATCTCACTATCTTTGTTTTCTGTACATTAATCTTAATTTTATTGGTTTCAGTCCATTCCAGTACCAGATTAATGTCTACCTGCAAGTTGTTTTTCTCACCTACCTCCGAATACAGTACACAGTCGTCCGCGAACAATCTCATCCTGCCACCCACACCCACTCCCATGTCATTTACCATTATAGTAAAAAACAAAGGGTCTAGAACACTTCCTTGTGGCACCCCTGATGTTACCGCTCCTTCTTTTGACAAGGAGTCCCCCACTCTCACTCTCTGGCTCCATCGCTTGAGGAACTCTCCAATCCAGTCAACCACCCACCTGTCATCTAAAAGAGGTTTTACTGTAGTATAGGGCCGAATTAATTTTTTAGTTTGGAGATTTGACATGATATCTGATGAGTAAAAAGCTTAAGTGTTTGGCACCAATATAAAAAAATGCATTTCTACGAGACTAACATCCTTAAAATTGGTATCCTCCAGATCTGCTATAATGTCTGAATAGAGACTTCCACTTGGTTATCCACACCAGAACTATTAGTTGCCTTCCTCATAAACTTTTGCACTTCAGTAGATCTCGTCGAAGATGTAATCCTGAACATGGGAATATAACCTTAAGCTGTAAGATTAGTTTTAAGCTTAAGGCTTAATTTTACACTTAGGCTAACTGTTGAAAAACTACCTGAACACAGAAGTAACTTATAAGAATCACACATCTTCCTGTAACAAGTGCTTGACTACAACTGAGTCTGATTGCAACTGATATATGAATCATTCAAAAGATTATTGAAATAAATTTCATCCTTATTTATGTTTGCTTATGTATTTGCAACAGTAGTAAAATAGTTGTTGCAAATCTTAGCTTTGTCTAGAGGATTTCATATTGTTGCTTCTTTTGTTTTTATAATGATAGTAGAAGACCTTGGTTTTGATTTTCTTAATATTCCAAATAGATTTTGATTTTTTACTAGATTTATTTACGGTTGTAGATATTATATATTTTGATCCCTTTCGTTAAGGGGGGAGTTTACCCAAAATTTTAATGGTTTTAATAATTTTTTTATTTGTACGAGATGTGGTTTGTTTTGTACTTACATTGTGACTGATATTTACACAAATGAAAATTTTCTAGCATTCATAGTTTTTGTATAATGGCATATTAAACCCATATTTGCATAAAGCGGTTTTATACAAGAAAGGAAAACCAACTGAAGTACAGAAATGAAATAATTCACACTGAAAAACAGCATCACAGGCTACATAAAATTGGCAATTTTTAAATTCAAATTTAGCAATTTTTCATTAACGCAGAACAAATATTCAGTGCAGTTCTTTATACATGTCCAGACGTAGCATGTGATACTGTTCTTCACTATGAATTATTTCATTTATGTAAGTTTATTGGTTTTCCTTTCGTTTGTATAACAGCTTTATACTAATTTTGTCTTTTGCACACCATTATATAAAAAGCTAGAAAATTTACGTTATTGTGAAAAATAGTGACAGTATATGCAAAGAATATGGAAGGGATAAAGAGAGTTCACTGCCAGGTTAGACCTATTTGCTTATTTCTGTTGTGTTTTTGGCTCGCGAATACTTCCAGAGGTACCAACCACGCAGCATGAAATTCTATCTGAAATAATGTGGCGTGCGTTGGCCATGTTTGTTTACATCGTTAGCTGTAAGAGAGTGCTAGTATCGCAATATCGTCGTCATCGTTGGTGGAAGTAAAAGTATTGGTAAAGGCGATGCCGTATATTAAATGTGTGTGCGTAAATTGTCTTTGTGACTTGTTTTTAATTTGTAAGACCACGAAAAAAAAAAAGTTACCTCGCCAGGATGCGGATTCGAAGTTACTTCCTTGTACTTTACACACGCCCTTTTCCACTTGACTATCAGTACACACTTAGTCACATTGTTATGATTAGTATATAAGTAATCTTTATGTATTAAAAAAATATTCATATTTTCATTAGAATTGTCTATTAAATATTTCTTTGAAACTTTATATTATACTGTAAAAATTTTGTCTAACATGTTTGAACTTTGTAAAGGAACAAAAAACCTTAGTATTATTATTATTATTATTATTATTATTATTATTATTATTATTATTACCGGTACGCGAATTAATGGTTATCATATCATTTTATAAATTGAACATATACAGTAATTTTACTCAATCAAACGTCACACTAACTATATTTTTGTTTTAACATTTCAACATTAAAATTATGTATACTCTCGTCTAATTTAAAATTTGTAACAGCTTTCACAAGTTTGACCAACGACAGCAGTGTAATGTTTAGTCAGGAAGTCCAACTCAACGCCATAAATAATCGTTGGAGTTTTCTATATTTACGAAACACTTTAAAAACCTTCAATTTCAAAAAGTAACTTCAATTTCATTTACAACAGCATTAATATCGTTAAAATGCTTAAGTTGCAAAACAATACTTCCAACTTTGAATCACATGTTGATGTAGGTACAACCGGAATCGTTAGTCGTCAATAAGAGAAGCATTTGCCCTATCTAGTGACAGGCCCTTGAGTATATGTGTAAAAAACATACCATATCTCGTACGACTATAAAAATTATTAAAACTATTAAAATTTTGCAGGGAGCCTCCACTTAACCAGTTATTATTTGGCTTATTGCAATGCATTACAGGTTTAATAATGTAAAAGATGTATGAAAATTGTTGAATTTATCAACAGGTTATTCATAAAAAGCTTGTAAGAAACTAGTAATTGAATCATCATTAAAAATTTTCAATCATACCTGTTTTAAATTATTTTCATATCTTCATAAGATCTTTGATTATTGCTTTTCGTTTATTATAGTGTCAGAATTAGCTGTAACATTAAGTGCAAATTGTGTTTGAATATATGTTTTGCTGTATTTGTGTTGAGAAACCTTTAGAAGTTTTTTCTGCCATCTTTTGTGACTGATTTAAAAGTATATTGGGAAAACATTTGTGTAAAGTTACCAGACCCTGAGAATAAAAAGGAGGACATTTCACTAAAAACTAGGACAGTTAAAATTTTTCTAATCCATAAATTAATTACTACAAGAATGCTGTTTTCATGTGAATAACCAATTTGCGTACAAAACAACTTATACTTTCTTGTGAATAACCATTTGAATATTAAAGAACCCACTGTCATGCAAATAATCAATTATAAACATACTAGGAAAGAATACAACATTTTATTTTATGTGAATAAGCAATGAATGTTGAATATACAGGCAAGGCTGTGGAGTCTGTAACCAGAGCTATCGACTCCGACTCCCAAGTTTTTCCACTGTCCAACTCCAACTCCGACTCCACCAGTCCACGACTAAGACTCATTAACATTTTGGCACAAGCAGATTGTATAATGTGTATCGTCAGAACACATTTCATCACGGAGTGAATAGAAAACTTGTAAATTTACTTAATAACCTCTTTAACTTTTCGCATAGTAACTACCGTTCAGATTCTCAGAAATTTATATTTGAACAATGCTCTAATAAATACTGTGTTTCTCAAAGAATTTTATAGGGTTTTAATTTTAGTTAACGTTTACCTTAGCTTCTTTAGATATACACTTCTTAAATTTGAATACTAGGAATTAAAAATAAAATATAAAAATGTAAATGTAAGATTTGTTAGCCAAGTCAGATCTGGAGTCGGAGTTGCTACATTTTAAATTTTTAATCGACTCCACAGCACTGCATACAAGTGTACATTTTGTTGCGTGACCACCAATAGCATCTACGTAATTACCAAACAAACATGTACATTTAATACACTTTTTCTCAGATGAACTTTTTTCACAAGTTGTTTCTTTGAAGTTGTAAAATACTGTGATTAATTTGACAGTTTGTAATAGAAGCCTATTTATTACCTTTGTCCACTATCTGCTTTTAAAATAGAAATAATTAATTTCACGTAAACATTGTGTCTTAGCATAGAGACAAGAAATTAACATAGGGCCTACTGTATTTTCAAAATACAGTACAGTACCTGAGAATTGGTCTGAATTAGTGCAGTAACTGAAATATATTTTCCAAATGACAGAACTGAACCAAAAGTCTTACATCATCGCATTCAGTGAAAAAATATTGCTTGTTGGAAGTTGGCACCGCCTAAATGCATTAATATTCAGAAACTTTTATAACATTTAAATTTAAAGAGAGCAAAAAGTAGTAGTTTTCACAGAATCCAACATAAACTTGGCTTCGATGTGCTGCATGTTTTTAGCTGTTCTTGTTATCTATATTAATTTATTCACAATAACTTGCAACACACAGAAACACTATGCTCCAATGCATGTACTTCATATCTGTCATCAGCTCACAGGTCGCTCGGCTCGGCGTTCTGCCCAAGAGTTTAGATGCACACAGACACGCAATGCATTCATCGTGATGTGACGAGCCGTCTTTGTGTGTGTGCATGCATGTGTGCACACTCGTGTTTTGACAGCAAATCCATGATGATTAATTCCACATGCAGTGGTGTATAAATATTTCATGGAGGTAATATCTCCTACTATTAAAAAGCTGGACTTTTTCCATAAAAAGGACACACCCTCTTTTTGTTGGGACTTCTGGTAACCCTACTTTTGTCCTTTGATTGCTCCAGCATTGCAGGACATTTAACTCGTGCACACCTTAGCACTGATTCTCCCTCTGCACACACATTTAATTCCGCACATCATATTATCTGCAACCTACAGTTTTACAATGACTGAATGTGCATATGTGTCCTTACACTTTCATGTTCCTAACGGTACAAGTGTGTCATTTTCGGAGATAGAACTGTAGTCGGCTACAATCACTCAGTTGCATTTCAACCTAAATATTTGGGACAGAAATGTGATTCAAGTATCACCAAAACTAACCTACGAAGTCCCAAATAAATACCTACCATTTCTTAATGATAGTTTACAATTTCACGTTGCAACAGTTTCTTTGAAAGAAAAATATAGATCTACCGCGTATTATTGTTTCAAAAGCAATGACTAAAGTTATAGTTATATTGTTTTTCTGCTTGAGACTTCTGATATTTTTCACATAACACATTTCGTAAACACTGACATTGTAATTTCTCGTCAGGCTTCTTGTAATGTGATACAAATGTAAGTACTTCTGATGTGATTTTACATTTCTGTAACCAATACAATACATTCAAATTTCTGTACCATAATTTAACTGAATAATACGAAGTAGCATTATTTAGTTTAAACAAAGCATTCCTGATTACTGCAGTTATTTTTAATGTTTGGAGCCTGGAAACATACTGTACTTGTCTCATTACCTCTATGTGCAAGACGTCTAACTTGCATGCAGTCTTCAAAAATTGTAACCTGCCTGGATGTGAATATATTCTATAGGCAAACTAAAAATAAAAATATGATGCATGCTTAGCAACAACTCAGAAGTTTTGGTATTGAACACCACCCGTTTTAACCATTTTCACATCAAACCAAATCATTAACGTACTATAGTTGAAATGAGAAATTCGTCTTATAGACACCAAATGGTTCTTAAAATGTTTTTTTTTGTATTCAGCTATGTGTAAACTAAACATGATATACCAGTCAGACATAACCTCTGAGATGTGTTTTATTAACTCATTAACTGAGACATGCTAATTTAGTCGAACACTGAATTAAACGACTGTACATGGTTTTCTCACTTTTTTTTTTTAAATTTTTTTTACACTTTCTTAGCATGGTTAAAAATATTTTATCCCGCAGCAAAAGAGTTGAAAATCACATAATTAGTTTGACATGCTTCACTTGTGAGTTTTAGAGTCACATATTTATTTCTTGGCTATATAGTAGTTAACAGAGAAAGATTATTTGTGACAAGATTCTGTGTAGTCTCAGATTTATAACATCTTGACTGTTCTATAGAAGGGCTTAAGAGTTAAAATTTGTAGAATATATTATGGTAGCAAATAATTTTTCATGAGCAGTGCCCTATCATATTTTAAGTACTGTTAACTCATCTCAAAATTGTTACTGGTTAAAAATTTCTAGACATGCTTTTATTAATATGTAGTTTAATTTTAGTTTGTCCTGTTAAATAGGTGTTCATGCATCAGCCGGGTAATTCTTTAAAATCTCTTTGACAAATTATTGGTTTCTTTATTTCTATTTTTTTTCTTTTTGCAAAATGTAGTTTTTGCAGCCTGATAAAAAGTTTATCGGTGGTAAAGTCATAGGAAAATATTTGTTTAGTCTTGGAAAACCTGGAAAAATAAGGAAATTGTGTTCCCTAGGTCTAGTAGGCACCTTAGCCTATTGTCACCACTCGTTGACCACTGCCCTGCTTTCAAATTGCTCCTCATAATCCTGTTGTCCATTGTTGCATCACTGCTGTTGTCTCCGTCACTGCTTTGATCCTCCCCTTATAACACCACGACTGAACTAAACAACCAAATACAGACCTGGCTGCCACTGGTTATAAATATTGTTACAAGTTTGAGAGAACACAAACTTTACATGTGGGCAATTCCCATGAGTTCTTTGGGATAGAGGTCTATAATTACTAATAAAAGAGTTAAATTAAGTACTGGATTTAATAGCTCACAAAGCTACGAAATACACAAAACAGTAATCAACTAGAACTCTCACAACACAATTAGTTACGCACACAATTACTCCTGTGTCACAGACACGTTAATTAATTTTGACAATTAAAGCACAAGAAAAGTCTACCATCAATTAATTAAATACTATAAATCACAATAAAATTCAGTCATATATCAAAAAACAGTATTTCTAACAATGACAATGTACAACCTCATCAGTCCGAAGTGGTGATGGCTCGCCATGTGCTGCGCAGCACCCCGAGTGCACCGCTGTCTTCACTCTTGAGGTCTTCTGTTCGACTCCCGTCACGCACCTCCTCTTCGCCTGTCAGCCTGCCGCAGCAGTCCTCTTGTATCGCCAGACACTGCTCCGCAGGTAGCCGCCTGCCGCCTCACAGTAGACTTTGACGTCACCAAGATGTCTTCACCAGTCTCTCTCCACAGGCGTAGCACCTTCCTCTAGCACTAGATCGGAAGAGCAC
>PNEQ01116958.1:0-14615 GCA_003012365.1 Medauroidea extradentata | reverse complement strand
TCAACACATTTCGTCATGTAACGAGCAGAATCAGTTACTACAGCGACAATATTCTCATACTTTACGTCATACTGAGCGACAACCGACAATATTGCTCGTGAACACTCTGCGGCAGTTGCATTCGCCAGCTGCTTAACTCCACCAACAAACACCCGCTGCTCGCTGTCCCCAGTAAGCACTCGAATGAGAACAATAAATACACATCTGCCCATACGGTCTGTTGTCTCGTCGCACATTACTACCACTTTTTGGTTGTTAAGCGCCTGCTTCACTTCTTCTGTGTTTTCATTCCCAACTTTGGGAACATAATTCTCCCTCAATGCTTTAGCACTTGGAATGTCACCTGAACCTACAAAAAAATTAAAAAAGAATTGGTGGGTATAATACAGGTTAGTGCTCAGCAGATTTGCGTTTTGTAAAATAAAAAAAAACATGCAAAATTTTACATGTGACAAGAAAAATTCTGGAAATAAAGAGGTAGATTGATGAGAATTTTTTCTGAGGCTTTATTGTTTTGCTGTCTTTATTGAAACCAAAAAACATTTCTGTATTGTAGGAGCAACTTGAGAGCATGTTTAAACTAGAGAAATATTAACGAAGAAACTCATAAGCAGGGTAGGACTGGACATATATTTTGTTATTCCAGATTGCAAAAATATTTAACTTATTTCAGAACACAGGTCTACCTTCAACATACTTTTTCAACCACTGTCTTACGCTGGGATCGTCAGTTTTTTCGACGGGAATGTTTGCTTCCAGCAACATTCTAGTAAAATCGAGGATGTGTTCTTCTCTACTCAGTTTTCTAACCACGGTTTTTTCAACCGAAGCTGTGAAGGAAATCTGTTTCTTGGTTTTTCCTTTTGTAGACAATTCTTTTTTACGTTGGTGCACTGCTGTAGCAATGTGTTTTTTGCAGCTATCTTTTCTCTGCCAGTCTACAGTTCCATTGCAATATTTACACATTATTATTGACCTATTCAAATAGAAAATAAATAATCCATCCGATTTGAACTCCATCGCCCGCTCGTGAATAGACAAAACTTTCGGCATCTTGTTTATTTTAAAACCCGAAACTAAATAAAACCATTTATTCCGTATCTTCGCGTTTGCTAAACTAAACAAACGTAAACCACGAATTCGTCACCTTCGCCCACGAAACACCTTAAACTAGCATGCGTTTGCCGTTACGTAAACCGGATGCGGAAAGCGAAACGCAAAAATCATCACAGTAGCGGTAATTTCTGTGAGAAATTTTCTGAACAAAACTTTCCTGGAACGAAAACAAAAGAGTAGGCAACTACGAAAATATTAACTGAACTGAAGTTGGCTATACTGCGTAGTAATAAAATGGTGCGCACTAAGTCAAGAAAAACGTAAACACAAAACACCGCTGAAATAAATAGTTGTGAACGATATGACGTTAACAAAAGTGAAAAATAACACTTATATTATAAAATAAATGGGCTATATTTTCAGTTTCGCACTTAGCAAGCAGGCAAAAACGGCGATGATAGAAGTATCGCATCGGTCTGTAGTCTTCATGCAAGGTTGGTCGGCGCATTAGTAAAATTTGTAAAAAAAAATCGTGATTTGGCAAGTTTTTGTTATTATCGCGTAATTGTGAAAAATATCACGAATTCGCGTGAAAAATCGTAAAACCGCCATTTGCGAAAATGACATGTCCCTAACGTGTGTGTGTTAGAGGGCACTTTGTGTGTTCTTTGGACTTCTTCAGCGTTGTCACTTATGTGATGGTATATATACTGCAGTAGAACCCCGATTTAACTAAATGATTCGGGGACCCGAAAATGTTTACTCTAATTTAATGTTTCGTTAAAGTCGACTTTATAATTTTTTAACCCCCACCCCCGCAAAAGAAAATCCTCTGGCATGTTTTGTCGGAAATAGAGGTAATTTTAAGACAGTACAATAGCCCACAACAATATATTTACCGCAGTTACCATCAATAGGTAAGCCACGGCCGCGAAAGAAAAAATTCTACGAAGAAAACTTTATAAAGACTGCCAGCAGAACACTCATCGAGCGCGCGCCCTGTGAGTTAGGCGTCATCAACACGTGAGAAGTGATGATAAACACAGTCGAGTCATCTTTCTTTGTGTCGCTCTCCAGCTTCTCCAAGAAAATTTAGGAAATTTCCATAAAATATTTTGAGATAAAAGAAGCTATGAAAACTGAAGTAAAAGTTTGCGAGATAATGGTAAAATAATATGTAAATATATGCAGCGGCGGCCATTGTAACATACAGGCCGCCGCTCTAGTGGAGCAAGCTGTTTGCTGCTCGTTGCTCACTAAAAATGCTTTGCACTCAAGCGTTTTTCTGCATCGGCGGAACATAATTTATAAACGATAATAAATTCATTTTTAAAGTCAGCATAAATAATGTATTAACGTATTTCTTTTTATAGATACGCTGGTTTTATCACTGGACGCTGCAGAAAATAATCACACTGGACACCACTGCATTCTGTTGGTAAAAGAATTAATTGGTGAAGCGCGCTGCACGGTAGCGCATTCTGACGGAGACGCGAAGTACTATCTGTGAATTAATACACCTGCTGTCCGCTGCCGCACTGTATACACTGGGTATCTAAATGCTCGTTCACTCGCCAGCCGCTAGGATGAGGATCTAGGCGCGCGTTTGTTATGCAACGCAGCATGGCTTACTCGGCTGCGTGCGCTCAGCTCAAAGTCTCTATCGCTGCCAAAGTTTTTAACAAATTTTACAATTTGTTTTTTTAGACGGATGGTTTAACACTATCTATGGAGAAAAATGAATATACTGAGCCCAGTAAACATATTTTTAATACACTTACACTACACTTTGTATTTTATTTTATCAAAGTAAAACCTTTTTATAACCACTCCTCACGGTTTCCAAGAATAGGGTTGTTATAGAGAGGTGGCCGTTACATGATTTCGGACCTGATTTGACCCATTTGTGAGCCCTATATGTCAAAATAGGCAGTTTTTGCACTGTCAAAATGGGTTGTTTTTGCACTAAGTCCACGTTCGGGCATCTTAAATAATAAAAAATCTTACATTTAAAGTCAGCAATGAACTAAATTTATTGACATGCATCTTGCAGGGAACATCTATATCCAAAATCGTTAATTTGAACGTAGTACCGTCATAAAAAAAAAGGTAAACATAGCACTAAGTGTAACTTTTAGAAAGGTGAAGACTGTTTAACATTGATGCTTTGGTTAAAGCGTAGCAATTTTCACTAAAATAGTAACATATTGTACTCGTGGGCTTTACTTCTGCGCAGTGGAGGCTTAAAAAGTCATACGCTGTAGAAGCATAAATATAAGATTACGTGCCGTGTCGGCGCTTGTTATCGGCTGGTCGGCGCCAGCAAGTCTAAGCCCGTGAGGATAGTCTAGCAGGATGGTGGAGATTGAATGATGCGTGCCTAGATGGCTGCGTGCACATGCACCGATCAATACCACAGCCATGGCAGATCTCGTGTGTGTCAGTCCTGTTGCCCTTGCTATGCAGAGCACTTGGCACACTTGATTATGACTAGATAACAATCATGGGCATGCATTGTGACGTAATGCTATCGCTCAGTCAAAATATGTTACTTTTCAGTGTACAAAATATTTTGTTAGGGGCATTTTATTACAAAAAAAACCATCATCAACAAGGCCAGACTCTTCAAAAAGTGTATTATTAATGAGTTAACACAAGACTCGTGGCGGTCGTGCAAGCAAACGTGTTCCTCGACTTAACTCAAATTTGCATATGCTGCAAACGATAAAATTTATTAACGAGTACAGAAGATACAGTTATGAGATACTAAAAGTTCACTAGTAAAAAAACTCGTCAAATAATATCCAAAAAATGTGATAAATTAAGCTGATCATTTGTTTATTAAATGTCAGCGGTGTTGACGAGACATTAAACACACACACAATTAAAAAAATTGAAGTGCCAAACAACTGTTATTTATTTTATTTGAGGTCTGCTTTGTTTTAATAGCAGCCTTCTCGACAAACTTCTTTAACACGCAAAAAGTTTGACATTTACTCATCACTTGCACCATGTCGCCGCAGCATTGATGCATAGACATCCCCAGCTTTAGGATGTTTCTCGTCGTGGGGATGTCGCAGTTTCATTTTCTTCATCGACGTCTTCATTCTCGCCCGACTCCTGTTGCGGCCCGTTAACCGCACTGGCGTCATCGACGGTACCCCAGACTGCAACATCGTCATCCACTTTCACAAATTCTTCTAATGAGCAGTCTGTAGCAATAAGCCGCCACATATCCTCGTCGCATGGTCGATTTACTGGAGCAGGGGGAGGCACTGATGAGGGGCCGGACTGGGGCTCAGCGTCTACTGTAAGTGGGTCGTCCGTGTCTTCAGAGTCGCCGGTAGCAACATGGACAGCAGCCTCTTCGCCGACTGGTGTGATGAAGTGGGTGTGACGGAAGCAGTTGGCAGTGGACTCTGGTTTTACTGCCACCCAACTAATGACGATCGCCTCAATTGCCTTAAACACGTCTCACTTCTTCACGTCTCTGCCGAGTTGCATCTTCCAACACCCTGCTCCGCACAAGTATCTCTCGAAACTTGAGCTTCACAAGTTGTATTATGCTCTGGTCCATGGGCTGAAGCACGCTGGTGGTATTCTTTGGCAGGAACACCAGCGCAATGTTTCTCAGGTTGTCAAGAGGAGGCTGTGCGGGGTGGTTGTCGACGAAGAGAACCACTTTTTGATTGTTGACACCCATCTTCGCATCGAAACCACGAAGCCACTTCGTAAAAATTGCCGAGGTCATCCATGCTTTTTTTATTAAAATCGTAATTTCATGGAATTATGTTGCCATTGAAACCTCGTGGGTTCTTGGATTTCCCGATCACGAAGGGCTTCATTTTGTTGCTGCCGTTCATATTGCAGCACAGAAGGACAGTGAGGCGCTCTTTACTCCACTTCGCACCCTTGCACGCATCTCCCTTTACTGCTAGAGTGCGATCTGGCATGAAACTGTAGAACATCCCCAGATCGTCGGCATTATACACGTCACATGGCCGATAGTTGCTGAGGATGTTCTGTAGCAAGGGCAGCCATTTGCTCACCGATTTTTCACTGACCGAAGCACTTTCTCCGACGATCTTGTGGCTGGCTATTCCATGACGCGTCTTAAAACTATCCAGTCCAGTCACCCATTTGAACACTTGAAGTTATCAATACCAATCAATACCAAACTTCAATGCAAGTTCAGCGGCTGTTTTCTGTAGCATTGTCCCGCTTACAGGCAAGTTTTACGCTCTAAGTTGGTCGAACTATTCCAGCACGGCTTCCTCCAAATTGGCATGCATCGTATACCTTAGCTTTTTTTTTCGTTCACGTTGCGTCCTTCCTTCTGCACTACACTTACAATCTCGTCCCTCATTTTTAGGATCGTGAACAAAGTTGACTTCGGAATGCCAAATTCCCTCGCAATCTCCGACTTCAGCTTTTGACTCGAGTCCACTCATTATGAATCGATGAATTGTCAACAATCGTTAACAGAATCAAGCCTAATAATCGTAACCAAATGGAAAGCCAAAAGCACTGCGTGGGTCATCAATAATCGTTTACAAACTCAAACCAAATAAATTACCAAATCGAAATCCTGAAAATCAAATGAGTCGTCAAGAAACCGTAAAAACCATTAGAAATAATGTCGCGCAAGTCAAACTCGTGCTATCAAAGCAAAAAGAGAGTGTAGCATATGTGTCAGCAAGCAAAAGAACACTGGCGTTTGAACAAAGGCGGGCCGAAGCCAATCATGCTCAGAAACATGGTTACGGCGTGCGAAAGAAAGAGAGTACCATTAGGATGGGAGAGGAGAGGGATGAATGACCACTTACCGCGTGGAGTACAGTGCTCACCATTAGAAATGTGAAGCGGCACACAAATATGTATTTTTGGTACATTTCCTTCAAGTTTGAAAATTTAAAAAAATATGAAAGTCATGGTTTCTCAAAACTGGGTTGTTATTCACAGGTGGTTATTGTAAAATTGTTCATTATAAAGAGGTTTTACTGTGTATCAAACTATTTAAAAAAACTTAAAAACTAAGGATTTACAGTGAAACCCCTTATTTGCACTTTTCAGTGGGACACGACGAAAAAGTGTAAATAGTAGGAAGATGTAAATTAAGGGAAATATCAAAAATTCCATTCGGCTTACCTTATTTGGTACTTACTTTTCATGTTATTTAAAAAACTCTGTACAGATAAAACCAAAGTGGTACTATGCGTGCAAGCAATGCAGTTATCATATTTTGTCACATAAAATTTGGTACAGTGTAACTTACCAATACTGGAATTGAAAGTACTGTTGTGGGAAGATTCCCAGCATGTGCACCTGTCGTTTGAGAACACCTTAAAATAGAGATCTGATTTTTTTTCCATTTGGTTAACATTGTTCAGCATTTAAAAAGTTTTTGCGATGCTGTCACAAATTTAAACAGTAATAGTACGCATATTAACAGGAATGGAAAGTTCTTTACTCAGATCAACACATGTTCCCGCAAACTACGTAATCACACTACTTCCATGATTTTTAATTTTTGTTTTATTAAAAATTTTGTCAGCTATATTTTTTCCATTACATTCCTATTATGTGTACATCTACACACACTGCACTAAAATGGGAATTGTTTTAAAGCACAACTGTTTACAATAGTGCCAAAACTCTTGCTTATAGGGCACAAATTTCCCGGCCACATTGCGCAGATTTCACATAACCAACCAAGAGGCAAGTAAACATAAAATAATCCACATTTATAGTAATTATTGATGGGTCAATATGTATGCAATTACAAAGCGCCATTGACTCTTAACCACTTTGTATCACTTTCTATTTGGTATTACAACAAATTAAAAACCCAATTACACAGTACAGTTACAATGCAATATAATTTACTCTTCAAAGAGCCCCTTCTGACGGACACCATTAATACAATTGGGTACCACACAGCTTACACGCTCGAAAGTACAGGTATCGAAAACTCCAATTTGATAATAAGTAAAACAACAAATGGATTTTAACATATACCCAACTACCACTCGCAATTTCGTAACAGTTTTTTTGACAGTTTTCACACATGCGAATGTCAATCATTCTTTACTTCTGACCAGCCTAAAAGACCCCTTTCAAGTGGCTGAATAAGAGTTGAAAAACTCTGTTTTGAGTCTGTCCAAGTGTTGCAGTTCCTGCAGAGAACTGGACAAATTGCTGTTGCATTAATACACGACGCTAACCCACAACCTTCACTCCTTTGGCCACCTTTGTGACAGAATTAGTTGAAACTCACCTTCAGAGCCACAAATAAAGTTGCATAACGCCACACAGCGCCGAGACTACCTTCTTACCAAGTTGGGCCTTCGTGGATATGAGCATTTTCTTTATTACAGGTACCGAAACGGGGCAAGGCAGGAACAATACTTCCTTTTTCATGCACTACACGCCCACGGCCGCCGGAACATGCCACCATTGGAAATAGACATGATAAATCAAGTTTACTGCTGCAGTTTTTTTCAACACTAGCACGGAACGTCACAACTTGGTCCGTAGCCAAAGAACCACCTCTCCTCGACAATTGTCAGAAACCAAGGGAGCTCTCCATCTCCTGCAGCCTTCCAGCTCGGCTCCCCAGCCCCCTCTTTTCTCCCCGTCCAGCCGCTGCGACCATGTCCTCCCCCCGCCGGGCCCTCCCCCTCTAAGGCCTATAGAGTGGCTGGCCCGGCGGTTAAATGGGATTGCGCCGAAGCAACGACCGTCCAAAAAGAAAGCGAAAGACAGAAAGAGCCCTAATCAATAACTCCACATACTATTTAACAGCACTAAGGAAGAGAGGATTTCCAACAAAACCAAGAAAAATTCAAACCAAAATATAAAACTCAACTTAAAAAAATAAGCCAGAAGTAATCCAAAGACAGACAAATATACCAAAAATCCCAATAATCCTTCCCCAAACATAGCTCACCCGCTCAAATCCCCCCGCCAATCCTCTTCAACTTCCCATGGACCAACACCGCTCCACGTCCTCCAGTGTCGAAACTGACGCAGATCACCCATTCACTCGTCTTTTAGCCATCAACACCAAATCCACAATTTCTTGGGCAAAGCACAAACCTAAAAATCATCCTGAACTTAAAATTTAACGTATAATTTTTTTTATACAAAAACAATCCAGAGTTACGTCAGGTATCCTTGATATACAATCCACATTGCAACCCGAGCACACATTCAAAGGTATAAGGTCTTGTCGAAACCTTTTACCCTACAATTGTTAATGAATCACACCAATTTACCCACCTACAATCTCACAGTTGAAACAAAACACTTTAACCTTGAATACCTCACAAATTACTTCCTATTACAAAATTAACAAGTCTCTCAAAAGAAATGTTACACATAAACTCCATAATTTTTTAAATTTATCCCTACTTACAAACAAACACTTACTAACGTGTCTTTCATAAGAAAGCTTACTCATGTATTCCATGTATTTCAAATTTAATTGTACTTACAAACTAACACTGGCTAGTGTTTTACATACTGTTACTCAAGAAAATACACGTTAATTACTGTACGTCTTCATTTCTAGACAGATATGGCTTTAGATCCGATACATGAGCATTTTTCACATTAAAAGGCTCACTCTCCTTCTTCAAACACCAGGTGTTCTGACCAAGTGTCTTAATCAGGGTGTAAGGGCCTTCATAACGAGGTGAGAGCTTTGCAGGAATCTTAAATGAAAGATCAGATAACCTAAAACTCTTACAAAGCACTCAATCTCCTATTTGAAAAGGATTTACGCTTCTCCCCACGTTATATTGTGCTGCTACCATATGTTGAGCATCTTCCAGACGTTTTTTTATCCTTTTTAAAACTACATCTCTTTGTTGTTTTGAATCTAGGGGAGGAATACCTCATATTTTCAATAATGGGTGTGTTAAATGCAGTCCCAAAAAAATCTGAGCTGGGTTCTCCCCAGTTGCCTCGTGACAGGCATCATTCATCCTCATGTTAATCCAATGGATCTGGTCATCCCAAGCGGTATGAACGGAATAACTGAAGATTCCCAAACTAGCCTTACTCTCTCTACTAAATTCCCTTGCGGAAAATACGGACTGCTAAAAGAGTGCCTAACCCCCCAGGCTACACACATTTGCCTAAACTCACGACTCGTAATGCTCGTTGCATTGTCACAAACAAGCTCAGCGGGAGCACCGAACACCTTCCGCACATTATTCTCCAAGACACTAATGAACGCCGCCAGTTTCATATTCCTCATCGGAAGGAGAAAAACAAACTTGGAAAAAATATCGAAAACAACTAAGGGAGCAACATTCCCCTTTTCGGAGCGCAAGAGAGGCCCAAAAATATTGACATGAACTTTAGCTCACGGGCATGTCGGCATCTCTGCTGCATACAAACCCATTTTAGTGTTTCTGGGGACTTTAAATTTCTGACACTTCTCGCAGCTAAGCACATACCCCTTTATTTCCTTATTCATCCCTTCCCAATAGAAATCTCTCTTAATTTTCTCACTTATTTTACGGACACCCATGTCCTCCACCTGGCTGATCATGGTAATATTGCATGATCATACCTCTTACAGAGTTCGGTGCTACCACCGTCCTTCTGGCTACTGCAGTCGGTTTATAATACAGAACTCCCTTATCCCTCACGTAGGATCCTGTTAAGCCAGCACTAATATCACAGCACAACTTCCTGCATTCCTTGTCCCCTTGCTGATGTTCCGCAATCGATGCAAACGACTCTGGGCATGACAATAAAGACCCAACCGTTTCCTGCACCTTTCCAGACTCTAGTTCAAAATTTTCTTCGTCAAACATGCGCGAAAGCCCATCAGCCACTGAGTTTGATCTACCGCTCATATGACGTATCTTAAAACGGAAACTGTTTAACCGTAGCACCCACCTTCCCAACTTACCAAGCTGGTGGGGACGCCTTAGGATACAAGAAAGGGCTTGATTGTTAGTATACAAATAAAATTCTATCCCTTTCAGGAAACTCGGGAAACTTTCCATACCAAAAAGGCATGCCAAACATTCCTTTTCGTTCACACTAAGTTTACATTCTGTTTCACAGAACACCCGTCTCGCATAAGCCACCGGCTTTGCTGTCCCACTTCTTTCGTCATCTTGACTTAAGATCGCTCCCAGCGCTATTGCAGAAGCATCCACGTGCAAATAAAATCTTTTCCCAAAATCGGGTTGGCTCAGTACAGGTTCTTCACGCAACAATTTTATCAGGACTTGGAATTCATGATCTTGTTCGTCACCCCAGACAAAATCAACTTCTTTTCTCTTCAACTTATTGAACGGGTCCGCAATCTCTTAAAGCCTCGCTACGAGTTTGCGTTTTTTTTGAGCCCATTTTTGTTTTCTGGCCAACTTTCTTGCAAATAAAGCATCTACGCTGATCCCTATTTATCACCCTCGATTTGCCAGGGTGGCCACCCGCCGGGAATTTCTGGAAAAGCGGGAAATATGCGTGAGTTTTTATCGCCGGGAAAAATCCTTGAATTCTGCATGAATTCCTGGTGATTACCAGGAAAAAAATGGACCAGGATGGATGTGGATTCATTTTGGTCTTGTGGTGAACTGTTTATAGTAAAGTGTCGTTCGTACGGGAACAATTTTTTACGAACAGAAATTAAGTAAAATATAAAGAGTTGAAATTACAAAATAATTGCGCAATGTTTATGACTTGTTTCGTAGTGCATCTTTGATTCAAGATCTATTGCTACGTGAATCTGTGTCTATTTTCGACTCAAAAGCGTGTTTCAAGAGAATCAAATCGACGATAAAATGGCTGTTTAGGTTAAGTGAAGGAACGTATTTATTTATTGTGGTTTTTCTTCATATAATACAGTGATAAAATGAATATTGTAACTTTTATCACTGCAAAATGAAGTAAGAACGAAGACTTTTCTGTTTGTAATGATGATGTGACATATAATTTGCCAGAATCATTTCGGGGAAACGACACACAGGCATTAGATTTTCTTCGCGCATCGCATAAAATACGAATGGCATAATGCGGCATAAATATTATCAGCGACAAGAAAGAGTGAAAACAACTAGGGTAAGTTGTTGCATATTAACTTCAGTAGGAAATAATATATAACTCCAAAACACGAATGAACGAACGCATTTAAGGTTATTATTGCCTTGCTCCATATCTCAGTTTTGGGATCAAACAGAGTGCATAGAAATTAAAAATAAAAAAAAAATAATAAAAAAAGGTTAAGCTATTCTTTATTTTTATTTTTATTTTTTATTTATTTATTTATTTATTTTTTTTTTTTTTGTGCTTTGAAGATATTAATGGAAAATGTACACACTGCACAATTTTACGGCAGCATACATCACACTTAACGTTTATAATAAATTAACACATTTATTATCAATAAAGCTTCCTTTCCAATAAACATTAACCTAATTGCTTGCGCTAGAAACGTAAAACGTAAACAAGACCATAGAATACACAACAGTCATGTGAACACACACTTCAACACCACTGCTGTATATGGCTGTATTTTCAACGCTCATTCAATTAGCTACTAGACTGGTCGTTAGGCTAGAGGTGCGCGCTGTGATCTGACGTCTGATTTTTCGCAAAGTGTACAGTACTATGGATGTGTGTTGCAATATCTATGACATTAAGAAATCGGTTTTGGCGCCGTTCGCGCACTTTGTTAGTATTGTGGTTAGGAAAACAATGCATTTATTAGAGTGAAGAAGCAAAATGGCATGTTCTGTGTTAATTTTCACGTCAATTTTTTTATCTTATAGTGAGAAAATGTATACGTTATGTGTGGGAACACAAAAACTTTATTTGAAGGAAATGTTTACATTGCAGTTAATGGGCAATTTGTCGGGACCAAAAAAATACTGCGTTATAAGCGTGAAAACTTTATGAATGGGAACGTTATAGGCGGATTCCACTGTAATTGCTTTAAATCTGTCTGACAGTGAAATTCTCATTCCTACTGAAAAAGTTGATGTTGCAAACACTGCAAAAAAGATGCTGAAAGAAGCCAAGTGTTCTGACAAGAAGATATTGTTGTTTAAAAATGAGTTTCGGAAATTTCTTGTCGGTATTGTAGAAAAGCTTAAACTGAAAAGGCCTCTGAAATCGCATCTTGAATGAGGATTAACTTGCTTTGATCCTAAGATTATTCTCTTCCAGTCAGGGAATCGATACTGTTCTTGAACTATATGGTGCCAAAAGGATACCAGAAAACCTAGCAGACAGAGCCGAAAAACAATATGTTACTCTTATTGTAGAAGCTCAGTCTGAGGGGTGGAAGAAGAGTTTCACTGATTTTGTCTCTAAAGTCAAGGATACTCTTGGACTTGATGAATTTTTCCATTCACTTATTGGCAATGACAAGAGGTTTGCTGATCTGTGGCACGTCATGAAGCTGTGTTTCATCTTATCACACGGGAATGCTTCTGTGGAATGTGGCTTCTCGATAAACAAATCTCTCCTTGTCGAAAATTTATTGGAAGAATCACTAGTGGCTCAGCGTATTATTTATGATGCTGTGAAGAATGTGGGTGGAACACAAGAGGTGACCATTACAAGAAGCATGCTAACTTCTGTGCGATCTTAGAGACGGAAGATACCAAGCTTATTTGGAAAAGAATGAGTTGAATTCAGAAGAAGAGAAACAACGGAAAGAAAAAGGAAAATTGAGCAACAGCTCAGGGAGCTAGAAGAAAAGAAGAAAATCATGAAATTGGAGAGAGAGAAAGAAGACAGTGAAATTGAACGTTAAAAAAAATTACTTCAGAATATGAATAAGTATTAGAAGTTGTCATAAGAATGGTTAGAGTTCTAAACGACTAAAAAAATTTACCAATTGACTACAAATATTGTCTATTCTGTTTGAGATAAAATACGTAAATAAAGTAGAGAGAGAACTAGGCAAGCTATGGGGATGGAGGAGGCTGAATTTTTTTTAATTATTCAAAAAAGTATTGGTCAGGGAAAAGTCAGGGAAATTTTATTATAGTTTCTTGTGGACACCCTGATAATTGAAAAGTTGAGGGGCGGGTCATGCCCGGAAATTAAGGTTTTTGATTAGATAAGTCTCGGAAAAATGGCATTTTTCGTACATGACAGACTGCAGGAAGAATTTATTGCAATGAAAGTATTAGTATGAAACCCTTTAACGTCAAGTTGTAGCGTGTAAAGCATTAAATTTGCAACACTGACATTACAATGGCGATGGCCTTGCATACAGCTTTTGGGCAGCTGCCAGCCTGCTGGGATATGCCGAGTTTGGAGTTCACTGGTCCTGGGCTGTGCCGAGCGCCTCCAAGACAGTGTGCACGTAGAGTGGAGCGTGTTGTGGCGTGGAGAACAGAACAAAGACAGAGATAGTGTTTCGTTGCTCCGCCAGAAAGAGCCACTGTATAGATCATGCTCTAAGTACCAACAACTGCAGAGAGAGTGCAGTATACACTGCTGCTGCGGAGCATTCGTTTGCCATGCAGTGTGCCAGCCATTGCTGTTATTTGTATATCTTCCAACATGCCGAGTGGTATTGAACACTATTTATATTTTTGGGGAGTTATTTAATTCTTAAATTGTTCACATATTTTATTTAATTAATATTCAGTGTTATTTAATTGCTTTTTTTTTTTAAATAAGGCAATCAAATTAGAACTATATTGTGAAAAAAAAATTCGTGCGACTGTTGAAAATGTGGAGGCGGGTGGTATGTGGGTAAATACTGTATATACTGGTTTTAACACAGTACATAGTTAAAACAAGTAACTTGATGCATTATTTGTTTGAATGGGGCGTAGTTCACATCATCGGAAAGCATGATGATCACACTACGTATCCAACATAATTATGTAGAAACTTTTTTTCAGCCATAGGTATTTTCATTTTTGGAAATTATGTAGTTAGACATACGTACATGGAGTACTAATGAAACTCCTAATTTATTTTTATGCAATGTTTTGTAACCATAATTCTTTGCAACCACTTGTATGTGTAATTTTCGATGGTTTTAGGTAAAGACGTCACAAAATGGTAGTCTGTCTGGTAGAAATCTGGTATATGTTGTGGTAACGCTGTGTAATCTACCATCTTGTGAACGGTCATACAGTTGCGCTTAGTATCCATTCCGTATTTACTTCTACCCACAGTCGTGTACAATCATTTGCATGTTTTTTATACTAAGTAAATATCAGATGTAGGGGGATTGTTTTGACGATACTTTAGTTAATACAGACATTTTATAAAATAGTGAAATTAATAAGTATACATATTGGCTTTTTCCTACTTACTGTGGTGAATTATTTACATATTGCCATTTGCTGGCTTCCGGGAGATCGTAGCTACAATTGAATCGGTCATTTAAGAAAGGGCATTAGTCCGAAAAAGCAACTGTTCAGGAGGACCAAAAAACTAATTTTCGTGATAATAAACACCAATGTGCAAATATGTCCTATTTAAAGTCAAAGTATATGTGGATGTACACTTAAATGGGCCATGATATGTTTCACATAATTATAGATGTGTGAGTAAATAAACATTAA
>PNEQ01116957.1:0-71442 GCA_003012365.1 Medauroidea extradentata | reverse complement strand
GATAAACGTCTCAACACACTTTGCTTCTTAAGGTTGTCTAGTTTCACCTGGTATGGTTCCCTCCGAGCATTACCACTGAGCAGGAAATGATAAATCATAAAATGTCAATTAAAATTATAATTAAAAGAAACCTCGTGTTATTGCTCTCTGGGAATCGGGCATGTTTAACTCCACTGAGGCACAAACTGTGTTCTCAGACGACTGTATTTTCTCTTGCTTTTTTAATTAGCCCTCAAATTAACTGTAAGGTAGATAGATAGAGGACTTGTCATAACCTTATAAGAAAAAAAACCTTACATCACTAAACATGTAATACAGTGAAACTTCTTGATCCTTGGGCTGTCCGGTATGATCATTTATGTTATTTGTGTGTCACTTAATCTCTGAAGTGTTCGTGTAAAATGTTGTTATCTCAATTCTGACTGCTACAAACCACGCAATATAAACGTAAATTTTAGTGTTCAGTATATTTTAAGTGTCAGTGCCTGCTTGTGTATTATTGACCTAGGTATACTTAGGAAAATTAATTTTATAAAAAAAATAGTTCTCTACTGTGAGTATCATTACGAAAGCTTTTCTACAAAATTTTACAAACATACGACAGGGTTTTACTTGTGTGAATAACTTGCTTCCTCATGCGTACATGTTATATAAATAACCAAACTTTTAGAACTCTTTAAATCATGCATTGTAATAATTGAAAACGGAAATAACTTTTATGCTGCTATATAGCCTTCGTTGTTGGGGCAAAACAAAACTATTTTTAAAAACATGATCTACTCACAGGATGGAAGCATCTTGTATATGTATACGAACGAAAAATACCAATAGTTTTGTATGGATGCTATTCGACAGCTGAAAAAGTATATATATTAATTAAATCAAATTTGGCAATTTCCGGTAAAATTTCAAGCCGCTTGGTTGGTAACGTAATAATGTTCAGTGAGCTGGGAATTGATCAACAAATACGAGACGAGTCTTAACCTAGAAGTGCCAACTATGTCTTTCATTTGCATCCTGCCAGCACCAATTATCTCTCTACAAACTTTCATCTCCGTTCCATTGGTCCTATCCACAACAGACACACCCAGTGTACTGTACAGTCATAAATTATTGGCCGGGTTCCTAGCTAATGGTGTACCAGTGGACTGTGCTCCACTCAAATGACCTGAACAAAGTAACGTGATTTAGCATCTACCATGCTTATTTCAGCAAAATTATTTGTTATATAACTAAGAAATTAATGTGCCTGTTGTGTACGTCTAAGATGCTTATAATCCCATGAGAGTCAGAACCTCAGTATTTATTTCCTCGTACTCTTGTCAGTGGTGAAATTTTTTTTATCGAAGAGGAGCCAGACAGAGAAGAATGCAGGCATATACTTCTAAGATTTAAAGGTTTATTGGAGACAAATTAACCTCGGACATCAACTTTCTAGTTCAATTTCTTCCCTATGATTTCATGTGAAATCTTCATTAAGATTATGTACCTAAGCACTCGAATACAATACTGTGTTTCTTGTTACAAGTTGTGGAGGGTTTATTTAGTTGCTAAGCGATCATAAACTTGCAAAGATTGTGGTTAATATAAAGGCCTACTTCATAGGAGGTTAGAGATCGAGGAGAAACGGGATATGGTCTTTATTGTAGACCTATCCGAGTATTTGCCATAGAGAAACACCGGAATGCCACGAAAAACTGTTAACGGCGCGGTCTACCGCAATTTTCATCATCATTATTTTATTTTGTATTTGTGCCAGGTTTTTTTTTCTTATTTTATACATAAAATGTGTCTAAATTTGGCTCTGATGAAATTTTTTTATCTCTCATAGTTTTCGCGTAATGGCTTGTTAAAGTCATATTTTGCGTATTTTCGTTTTAACGACTACACTAAAACCAACTGATGTACCAAACTCAAAAGAATCACAGCATATAAAGACATTGCAGGCTACAATGACTTACTCATCAAATTAAAGAATAAAAATTATTTGTCTTCTAAAAAAATTTTTGATTTTTTTAAATTATTTTTTTCAGTTCCAGCATTTTTTTAAATTCAAATAATTTTTGTTCTTCTGTTCACAGACATTGTCGGTGTTGAACCCATTCCGCAACACTGATGCCAACATTCTGCAGGACGCTGATCTCGCCGGACCGCTTGTGTTCTGCCTCGCATTGGGAGCCTTCCTTCTTCTGGTGAGTACTTCTTAGCTGCTGGTCCCTCTTAGTGATGTTGCGTGACCAATTCATAATATTATAACTGTACTACACTATCCTAGCTTTTACACATTACACTTATAGTAATTTCCCACAAATAAAACATATTTGGATGCCATAGTTTTCATAAAAGCACATGTCAAAGTAGTAATTAGACAATTTCGCTGCTTACCCAAAGTAAAAACTATTTAAATAATTAAGAATGAAAGTAAATGCATTAAACTAAATAATGACAAATTTGTAATAGCAGGTAAAAATTGCTCGTATTGAACAACATTTCCTGAATTTACCTAAAATTTTTGGCATATTTTCAGTACATTTTTTTTTTTTTTAAGGTTAATCTTGCGTGGAACAAGAATCGTCTCATTCTGTAGCATAATTCATTTACTTTTGCTGAAACTGATTTCATTTGTTACGTTTAAATAACTTATACTTTGAGTAAGTAGCGAAAATTGTTAAATAGATACTGTCACATGCACTTGTTTGAAAAATATGAAGGGAAAATAATTTATTTCTGGGAAATTACTATTTGTGTAATCAGAAACAGTTTGACAGTGTTAAAATACTACGAATCTCTCAATGCAGAGCGCAAGGTCTATAGCAATTTCCAACGTCATATCTATATTTTTTATTTGTACCAGGTATTTTTTTGACTTATTTAAGACATAAATAGTGACCAAAATTTGCTCATATGAAATATTTTTATATCTCACAGTTTTTGTGTACTGACTCGTCAAAATTTGCATTTTACGGCTTTATGTACTCCTCTAAAACCAACAGACGTCCCAAAAGGAAAAAAAAAATCACAGGTGTTGCAGGCTACAAGGTCTCGTATGTAAATATAACAAATTAAATATTTAGTATTAAAAAAATGGCTGAACTTTGAAATTAAAATGTATAAAATTAAAGAAGTAGTAATAATACAAACAATATTTATTATTATTTATTAATTTTGATTTTTCATAAAGTATACCTTGCAGCCTTCATCGTTATTCACTGTAATTTTTTTTCAGTTCGGTTTGCAATTTGTTTTTATTTGCGTAGGCTACATAAAACCGTACATTGCAGAATTTGACGTCTACGAGTCACAACGCAAAAATTATTCGAGATAAAATTATTTTCATAACAGTAATATTTAGACACTATTGATGTCTAGAATAAAAAAATATATGGTAGAAATATAAAAATATGATGATGAAAACTGATGTAGACCGTGCTCGTATGAACGTTCAGGTGGTCTGGATGGTGTGATGTGCGGCTTCTGTAGTTCTCATAGTTCCGCAGCTAGGCCTTCAAAGCCCGAAATACGACCTCCCAAGCGACCAACTCGAGGGTAGGACGGTGCAAAACATCGCTTAGGGTAGTCCGCACACACGTCATTTTTTTTGTCCCTATCTCTCCTCCTGTTCTTCATCGCTCAGCAGCGCGTAAATCGCCTTCCTTCTCTCGGAGGCTGCGCGGAACGCTGCTAGGTTTTCGTGCTAGCCCATGCAGAAGAGCGCGCGTTCTCCTGTACCTAACCCTAGGTGCGTCTTCCTTCCCCTATCCGTCGTTTCAACCCCTACGAGACTGTTTTTATCGCGTCCGGCAATTGACTCCAATTTCCCCCTCGCACTCACCCACCCGGAGTTTCGGACCACGACTCCTAACCACCCGGTGATAAATTGTCCTTCCGACCCTCTCGACCCCCTTCCGTGTACAGCGGATCCCTCGTAAAATTCCTTAACGATCTCGCTCTATATTTCCTCGTCCCGTTTTAGCTCATGCGCGGTTTTTTTCAACCCCTTCCCCCCTCCCTCCTTCTATCTCTCTTTATCTCCGTCCGTGACACTTTTATTATCGCCTTCACGCGGGTTTGCCGTTAAATCGCAATCACCTTTCTTCCAGATCTCCGTGTGGCGCGATGAGGATTTCTCCCGCGTTAAGGGACGTCAGTCTTTTTACGAGCAATCAGAGCGGTGATCCCTCATTAGATCTCGGTCGTATTTATCCCTGCGGGCTCACTTGCCCACGGGGCAGGATTGAGAGCAGATCTTTGATTGCCATGTTGCCACATCCTCTCATTTCGTAGAGTCGCGCGAGAGTCGCGGTGGTACGGCCGAATCGTGGTGAACCGGGTACAGTCTGTTTCACGAAGAAGTTTTCGTGGCGTTGAGGAATTACAATTTTTTAAGGGCATTGGTACCAATATTGATCACGTATTTAGGAAAAAAAATAGTAATTGAATTTTTTTATTAATCCTCTGGGGAGTATTATCATGTATGTTCTATTATTTTCTTGTCAAAGGAGTATGCACATAAATATATGTTTTGGAACAAATTAGTATATCCATAACAATATAGTTTGTATTTTTAATTATAACTGTTACTATTCATATTTCCTTTGTAAATACTGCAATGCCACTTTGGAATTACACATTTGTAAAATAATTGGTTAGTTAATATTTTAGGTGTCACAAAAATATCACTCCAGGGGTTAAGCCATTTTCAGTACTCGCTAAAGGATTAAAATTCTACCTGCGTTAAAGCACTGAGTACATTGTAAAAAACTTAAGTAGTAACGGAAATTACTACCTCAAGCACAGTATGGGACAGTGCACCGCTGACGACACAATGGCTAGAACAATCGCTTTACACCAAGGCGATATGAGTTCGATTTCCGACGGTGTCGGTCCCCAGATTTTCACATGCGGGTGTCGTGCCAGGTGATGCCGCGGGAGGGTGGGTTTTCTTGGGGATCTCTCTATTTCCCTCACCGTTTCGCTTCGACGCTGCTCCTCACCCTCATCTTGTCACCCCTCACAAGCGCTTAAGGGATGTTCAAGTGCGATAAAGCCATCATTTTATATTTATATTAAATAATGTTTGTTTTGTAGACTATACTTCTGAGTACATTTAAACCTTACGAAACAATTTTAGCTCTCATAGTTTTCTCATAACGGTGCGTCAAAACCAAAATTTGCTACTTACGCTGCCATGCAAATAGTGAAAACCAGCTGGCCTGCTTAAACAAAATAATTTACTGTAAACTTACATCCCATGAGTTATGCAATGAAACATTAAAATAACCACAACATAATATTTAGAATTTAATAAAAAATCGTAAAAGTACAGAAAAAAGTTGCAAATTCAGGAATTTTTTTAAAATACAAAAACAGTTCGCGGGATTTTTTCAAATTTTTATTACGTAGCCCATACTATGTTATTTCACTGTGAATTATTTCGTGTTCGTAAATCAATTGATTTTCACTATTTGCATGGCAGCAGAACATGCAAATTTTTACTTTGTCGCGCCGTTATGAGAAAACTATGAAAGCTAAAATTGTTTTGTAAGACCAAACCGTACTCACAAGTATCGTCTACAAAACTAACACTATTTCATATAAATGTAAAATTATGATATTATCGCACTTGAACACCCTTAAGATCTATGTGTTAAGTGCTGACCAAAATCTCTCCACGTTACGTACTTCAGCTTGTAAAGAAATAAAATGTTAAGCTTTGTTACTATTCAAGATTAATGACACCAGTGTATCTTTGAATATTTTCTAAAAAATTATTAGGAACGCTGCTACTGATGAATGAGTAACAATATTATCATAACTACTTTCTCAACACTTCTACACATCAGCATGGTACGTTTACGAATAATGCAGTGTACATAGCAAAAAGGTTCGTAAATTTGTTACAATTGAAACGGAAGGTATTAACATGTTCGTGGCATGGGAACACCGGTTCATTTACATACAAAGTTGGATTTTTCCTTATATGTCCTACTCTTTCGTATGCTTTAATGTGATACGTACTATAACAAAACATGGGAAATTTTTTGCGGTATGCACGTTTTTAGTACTCCTGTACGCAACTTTGGCTCGGGTTGAAACCATTTCTTTTAGTGTACGACAGTGATGCTTATTTAATGTTAGTGCTGTTATAATGCCTGTATGAGTCTAACCTGTATAAACGTCCATATTAAATAGTGTTTCATTAATTTAGACATTGTCAGAAGCGGTAACTAACCGGTGTAAGTTACTATTGATTGTGACGTTAGAATTTCTCTCAGTACAGCCGTTGATGAAGCTTAAAAATTTTCAGATATGAAACTGAATCAAAAACTAAGATGGAAAGTACATAAAAACAAAATGGCGACAACTATTTCCGTTACATGTCGAGATTTGCTAGATATTTGCAGATTAGTTAGTTTGTGAACAAATAAATGCAAGTAAATAGCTATGTATAATTACTTTTTGGACCAAACATCCGACCCTCGAAATACCAAACTGGGTATACTTTGTAAACACAACGAGTAAAAACAATTTAAATTCCGTCAAAACATAACGAGTTAAAAAAATTCAAATTCCGTCAAAACCCTACTGTCCGACTTCGTTACACGCAGCGCTGATATTTGACGTTCGAAATCATTCAACTTAAATTCCTAAACCCAAACTTTCCAAATTAGCCGTTTTGATCACGGCTTTAGTACGATTGATTATTATAAATTATTAAAATATTACACAGGATGTTGTCAAATAATATGTCAACATTTTGAAGAAAGAATCATCATATCTATAGGAACAAAAAATTGTATAGGTCCGAAAACTCACCGTTTCTGCACTACATTTCACTATATTTGATGCACGGTTCATAGCTCGCGCGGGCTGTTGTTTTCACAGTTATCCCTACTTTAAATGCACAGTAAAAAAAATGTATATTTTCTACGAAAATATTGTAAACTAATATCAGAACGTAATAAGTCAGGTAATGAAAGTAAAATGTCAGAAACCTTTTAAAGTGGTTACAAATATCGTAAATTCCTTTGCGACCTAGTAAAATAAACGTTAATGAGCTAATTTTTCTATTTGAAACAAAATAAACCTAGGAGACCTGACAAATTTTACAAAAAATTTCGTAATTTTACAAAAAAATTTTTTGGAAACCAGTTTCCAAACTTTTTTTTGTAACATTACAAAAAAGTGTTGTAAACGTAACCAGATATTAGCTGTAAATATACAAAATCTGTTTGTATATTTACAGAAATGTTTGTAAATATACAAAGAAGTTTGTAAAAATACAAGTTTTTTGTAAATTTTACAAAAAGACTTTGTAGTGTTACCAAAAACTTTTTGGAAACTGTTTTCCAAAAAACCTTTTTGTAAAAGTACAATTTTTTTACTGTGTGGGTTAGTGACATAGCCGAGTAGAATACAATGTACAGTACTGCTGTAATTATATTCCATAGCTACATGATCCAGACAGAGCTATGAGCCCTACATAATGTATTGCGAAATGTAGTGCAATGTGAATAGAGCCGCCGCTTTTGGCGAATATAATTTTCTACGAACTTGTTTCACTACCAGATGTGCACGTCTACAATACCGCTTTATGGTCAGCGATTGAATGTTTTCAACTCTCGCCGTTTTCCCAGGCCGCCGAGCGGTGTGCTGAATTTCGGTCGCTACAATATTATTCGAAAACTACTCGTCACACATAAATGATGTTTGCTTAGGAATATAATTTAAATAACGTTGCACGTGTGTATGCCCTCATTTCAATTTCACTACTACTTATTAAGGCAATTATCTTTAATTTATTTCAAACAATTGCAAATAACTGGAATATTTTTAACCAAATCTTTTGAAAAATTATGAGACTGTGTACAGTCGTACGATACACAGATTTGCCACAGAGTTTTTTTAATTAATGTACCGTTTGCTAGCAAAAATTATTTTACTTCATTTTGGCTTATTTTGACCACTAAGTGTGTGATACATCTGGGCTTAAAATATGAAAATCCGTTTGGTGTATTACAACAGAAAAATTCATAATCAAACGATGGTATATATGTGTTATGACTGTAGGAATGAATTTTTGATATATGAATTAATTTACGTTAAAAAATGTAGAAACCACTGGAAAACTAAAGAGCGAGACCTTATCATATTTTCTAGTTGCCGAAAATGAACGATAGTGTGGGTTTCTGCTGTAATTTTTGGCATGTTTATCTCGACGCAGAAATTTTAAAACGGTATAGGCGGTTAAAATACACCTTTATATTTAACAACATTTGATTAAATTGTAGGGTCGTCACTAAAAGTCTCAGTCAGGTGCCAATCAGCGACTTGTGCCTTAGAGGCTAGGGAGAGACGTGATACGCTTGGTGTCTCAGTCTTATCGCTTACGCCCTTCCAGACTTCGAACGAGCAAAATACGTTAAGGTGGTCGCCTACCCCACGCTTCAAATCCGCTGACGCATTTTTACTGGTCTCTGAGGTAAAACGTAACACCGAACACGCTGCACGCTGTTCGAGTGCCAGCCAGGCGGTCGCCTTAAGGACAGGTGGTTCGGGATAAAGTGAGCACTCATATAGCCCTGCTTCGATTCTATTTTCAGCAAATTTCTTTCCGCGCGCAACTGCTAACGATGGGACTTGTCTAACCTCTCTGGATACATCACTTAATGTTTACGCGTGTAAGGTAAGTTGCGCAGTCGTTATGAATCGTTGAAGTTAAAAAATAAATGTTTATTAACTGAGGAGCAAACTTTCAAAACTAGGCATGTCCACCTTATATAGCTGTAGAGAAAAAGTGAATAAACATTATATTTTATAGCACTAACTGAGAATAAACACATCCATTTCAATAAGGCATGTGTTTTTTATGGAGTCTGAGTTCATAATCGTATGTTACACATCTTATTTGTTTAGAAAGGGCATTTTACTCATTTTCGGGATTTTGGACATGTCTGGTTTTGAATGTTTCGTCCTCAATTATGTAAAGTAAAATTATGTCAAATTCGGGTGATTTTGTTTCTTTATTGTTGTATTTAAATAGGAAATACATGGAACTATGTTGCATAATTTCGCTGCCAACCATACAAGCAGTAAGGCAACTATAGTTAATGTTGAATTACGTGCAAAAACGGCTAGTGATAGTTATGTAAGGTCAAAATTTATTGCTCACTCTATCCCGAATGACCTATACCACCCTCGCCTTCGCAACAGCACGAAGCAATCAGAGAGTTCTGCTAGAAAGAATCCCTGCGGTCAAGCATCAACATCTGCTCCCAAATGTTTGCTCTGCATTGAATGTTCTCCGCTTACACAGACGTACTCTGGTTCGTGAAACTCCAGTAAACTTTGAAATATACGTGTGTGCAATTACTATTGATATTATAAAATGTGTATCACAATGCAAGACAACCTTATCAGGACAGGTCGTAAAACGCATATGTCAGGTTTATATTAGCATTTAAATTATCAACTGACATAGCGACAAACATCTATACACAGTAAAAACAATTGTACATTTACAAAGAAAATCTTGTAAACTAATATCAGAACATTATCAGTCAGGTAATAAATGTGAGATATCCGAAACCTTTTAAAGTGGTTATAAATATTGTGAAGACTTTTAGGAACTAGTAAAATAAATGGTAATGAGTAATTTTTTCGATTTGAAACAAAATAAACATTAAAGACCAGACAAATTTTACAAAACATTTCGTAGTTTTACAAAAAAAAAAATTTGGAAACTAGATTCCAAAAAAAATTTGTAACTCTACAAACAATTGTTGTAAAGTGAACCAAAAATATAAGCAGTAAATATACAAAATTTGTTTGTAGATTTACAGAAATGTTTGTAAATATACAAAGAAATGTGTAAAAGTACAAGTTTTTGTGTAAATATTACAAAACATTTTTGTAGTGTTACAAAAAACTTTTTTGGAAACAGGTTTCCAAAAAACTTTTTTGTAACACTACAAAAAAATTTTTACTGTGTAACGTAGGGGCATGAAAAGTTCGCGTTTTTTTTTAACACAAGCAAGAATTCAAACAAATATAAATTCGTGTCAATTTCTCAAGTAGCTCTTGCCTTATTGGACTGCTCCTGAAGAGCGTTGAACCAATAATAAAGAAGCAAGTACACGGAGGCCAAATCGTGTTGTTTCACAATGTCAGCGAGTAATCAATGAATAGATGTTGTCTGCTTGAGTACACGTATAATCTTGCAGGCTAGCCTACAAGTCAGTGAACCCGCTTATTTTTCCTAGCCCTACATATGCTTTAATGAATAGTGGCGAAAAATGAAATAGTTATACACACGTGCATCGTTCCTTAAATGCTAATCCTGAAACTTTTATCACGCATTTGCATAATGAGCAGTTTTAGATTTTTCGGCTAACGGCCGAAACATGGACAGACCGCCCCCTTAAGGCCTTGTTCCCGAGTTTTTTTCAGACTGGTGCCAATAACTCAAATATTTTTTAACCAAACATTTTGAAAAAATTTGAGTCAATGTGCAATCACACGATGCACAATACTGTGTACGCGTTTTTTAAAATACGTAATGTACCGTTCGCTAGCAAAAAAAAAAAATACTTTTCACGACGAAAAACCGGGTACTTTGGGTAATGAAATCGAAAAAACCGTTCAGTATAATTCTACACAAAAATTCAGTTACAAATTATAACATATAATTGTCAAAACTGTGCAGCGAAATTTTGATATGAGTATTAGGTGGCAATTAAAAAAATATTTTCGAAATCACTGCAAAACTTCGTAACAAGGCCTTGAGGTGGCCGTCTAAATGAACGTATTTTGCGATCTCGCGTTTGACAGAACCAAGGGTCGATTTCTTCTCAGGATTTCCAAATATATTTTCTTTTCGAGATTTCGAAAATCACGCCTGGTAAATGTGGTAGGCCCAATGGTTTCTTAAATTTGTCCCTTATTCCATCTTAAGGCTTGGTTTCAGTCGCCATATTGATTTTGATTAATTTTCGCTTTTTATGAATTCTGAGAAGAAAAACGTTAAATATGCGATTATACCTCAAATTCTATTTACATTTCGCTGCAGTACAGACACTGCGATTTAGTTGTTAACGTATAATTACGCCGCAATTTGTCGGGAAAATTATGAATTTAAAAAAAAATTGCCACACGAATTGCGGCGTAATTATAAGTTAACAGCTACATCGCAAGGCCTGTACTGTAGCGAAATGTAAATATAATTCTTCTTAGAATTAAAAAAAGTGAAAAATTATGCAATTCAAAACGGTGACTGGAACCGAGCCTTAACGCAAGAACGCTGGACGCTACACGTTAAGTTATATCACAGTTTTAACTAGCAGAGTTAAATATTCACTGTACTTATCTCTCCACAGCACAATTACGACACAGAGAATATAAAAATGTAGTACTCAGAGGATGGTAACGTTGCACGCAGTGCAAAGACGTCGATGGTCGTCTTAAGAGAGAAGCTTCCATGCCGTATTACCTTCTTACATAGTGAAATTTCATGGCCAGCCCGTTCACCTGATATCACACTTTGTCATTTCTTACTCAAGACTTTCATGAAGGCGCCGGTCTACCAACGTGACTTGCGGGCACTGGACAATCCGAAGAATAACATCTGTCACAAAATGGCCATGCAGGAACGCAGCCTGTGTCAGCCTTCTTCGACCCTCGTACAAAGCACTGCGAACCACATATATTATATCGTCGGGCGGCACTTCCCCTGTCAGACGCCGCAATCTAGTGTACCACTTCCTTCATAGGGATAGAAAGTTCGCTCCGTACAGGAATGACAACAGTTTTAAATCGATAATAGAACTTGAACCACATAACAGAATTCGATGGGGTTTGTTTAGAGGGCTTTAGATTTATATTACGGAGATCAGTACACAGTAAAAATGTTTTTACTATTACAAAAAGGTTTTTTTGAAACCAGTTTCCAAAAAATTTTTTGGTAACACTACAAAGTTTTTTTTTTGTAAAATTTACAAATAACTTGTATTTTTACAAACTTCTTTGTATATTTAAAAATATTTCTTTAACTATACAAACAATTTTTGTATATATTTACAGCTAATACCTGGTTAAATTTAAAACACTTTTTTGTAGTGTTACAAAAAAATTTGGAAACTAGTTTCCAAAATTTTTTTTTGTAAAATTACGAAATATTTTGTAGAATTTGTCAGGTCTCCTGCGTTTATTTTGTTTCAAATCGAAAAATTTGCTCATAACGTTTATTTTACTAGTTCGCAAAGGTGTTGACGTTAAAAGGTTTCTGATGTCTTACTTTTATTACCTGACTTAATACGTTATTATATTAGTTTACAAGATTTTCCTTGTAAATGTACAAATTTTTTTTACTGTGTATACACAGAAATTGTGATTTTTAATAAAAAGTTTCTGAATATTTTCTTTCCTTTTTTTTTTTTAAATGAATGATGAAAAATACGAGCATAATTAACATGCAAGTGTTTTGGCTTAAACATTACTAAACGAATTTATTTACGAAGGTGTCAAGTTTCTTGTACCATTCACGCCAACCTCTAAGTTTACGAAAATCTGTAAACCGTGTCCTAAGGTGGTTGCTAAAATCTGCAACCTGCTCTTACCTGAAGAGATCCAAGAAGATAGAAATACGAGTACGTAGTTTCCAATTGCTATATTCCCACCGTACCATAAGGTCAGGTTGCAGATTTCAGCAGCCATAGTTTATAGATTTTCGTAAACTTAGAGGTTAGCGGGAAAGGTACAACAATCTTGACAACTTTGATAACATACCACCAAGAAACACAGATTAACAAATTTATTTACGTTTCTATAATGGCCAAATCCATAGCAATTATACCATTGTATCTTTAAAAGAAGTGTAATATGTTACTAAGTACCAATTTATATTTATGTTGAAAACGAGTATCTCATATTAACAACACAAAATTTACATTACCATAAAATTATGAACAGTTTTATTTGGTCAATTTTAGACCAAAATTTTTGGGTATAGTAATTGTTGTATTTCGTATAATGAATTATTCGAAAAAAAAAGAACAATGTATGATTCACAAACTTATTATTTAAAATCATGTTTTCTATATTCCCTGATCTTCGCAATGCAAATCTATAGACGGCTAAATAAACACCATCGGATTCTGTCAGTGGTTCAAATTCTACTATCGATTTAATATATTAGTTTTTCGTGTACAACGTGAATTTTATCTTGCATCTTCAGCAGGAACTATACTAACCACGAATCTGTCGTGGCCTTGATCATGCACAGCTGGCACGTTAACTTGCCTGGATACATATCGGGCCCATGTGCCTATCGCGAACTGTATTTATCAAAGGAATTGACCTTCCGTTAGTTGCCTATCAATGTTTCTTCTAGTAGTCCAGAAAAACCCTCTTCTGGCCGAGTTATCACCGGATAACTTCTTCAGCCAACGGCGTGCAACCACACTTTGCAAGATGGCTACCTTCCTGTAAGACTGTATATCTACTCTGCTACTAGGAACACCAGTCAGAATTGTTCTCAAGCTATTAAGAGCTCTTCATTGCCAGTTACCTGGGACGACACTTCAGAGCTGGAATTAGACCACGAATCTACCACATCATCACATAAACGTAGCATATCTCATTATGAGATTGTTTTCCCTTTTAGTAGCATATTTAGGACGTCTGTCTCGTATTCTAATGATAGTCACCGTCAGTCAATTTGCTGAGTCTTTGTTTTTATGTTTTCAGTGATTACAATAAACTGTCGAATATAATATTTTCTTAATTTTTTATTGTTTGTATTACCCTGCCACTCGGGCACGGTAGCAGGAATGCCATAACAAGTGTGTATAAATAAGGACGGTCGCCATTTGAAGGGTATAATTTTCAAATACTCGTGAAGGTGATTTTGATAAAAGTCGTGGTATAACGCCATCGCAGCACAATTATGATTTCAGAACACAAAGTGAGATGATAAAACAAACAGGAATACTAGATAATAATAATTTGTGGTCAGAAAATATTCATGCTTCTAAAAACATTATTCAACCCACAAGGAATATAGCCGGATAAAACCATAAGTAGACAAAAATAAATACAAAACGAAGAAACAAACTGAATTACTTGAACCCCTGCACGTGTTTAAGTCTGCAAAGATAATTACAGGGATGGGATTTCTCTTTGGGTTCTTTGTGTTTTTTTACATAATTCCTTGTGGGATTGATTTTGTACTAGCTGTTGCCTGCGACTTCATTACCACGGTTTCAATTTAATACGATAGTTTATTTAGTACAAGTAGTCGAGAAAGTGTTTCGAAAATTTAAAATTTAAAGGCAAACTTATTTTGGTAACAATTTTAATAATAAATGTTTGGTATTTTAAATGCTGTAAAATTATTAGAATTCAAACTGATAAAAATATTGAAAGTGATAAATTACTGTAAATAATTTTTTAAAAGTATTTTTAAACAAAAACATATTTGCATTTCCAAATGGTGTAAAATGAAGTCAATTGGCTTTAGAAAATATTTTGGAATTATTTAGAAAAATAAGCCTTTTTCACTAATATTTATTTCGTGTAAACTGCTCTCTGCCAACCTGCCTTGTTTAGTCCTTTCTAGTCTCAACAAATCCTATATATGGACTTTTTTTTTTTTTTTTTTTTTTTTTTTTTTTTTTTTTTTTTTTTTTTTTTTTTTTTTTTTTTTTTTTTTTTTTAATTTTCTCGTTTTAATGCGTAGCAACTCACAACATTTTATCGCATTCGGTTGGATGACATATGAACACGTACGTTACAATCAAACATACAATTTTATGTCTACAGAAATTATAATATGTGCGTGATTTTCTGACTTCATCTGATCTTTGCTAGTTTTTGTTGTTAGTTTTTTTTTGTCGTTTAGTTTTCTCGGACGACTTAGAGCTGTAAGGGCGTATGTCCAAGGTTTTACTCAAAATCATTTACAACACACTTCAGACATCTTTCACACAAATAAGCACTTGAAGGTGTGTGTGTGTGAGTCTGTAATGTATTTGATCCGCACTGCTTGTTCAACCAATGAAATTAATATTTAAATTCCTGCTTACATTACTTGTTATTTACGTCACAAACAAGGGAACTACTTCTGCCTTGGCCTGTTTAACAATACCCGAGAGTACTAGGCTTTAGTATTGAAAGTGATTTTTTTTGTCAGAAGACGATCGCATAGCAACTGACTATTATATATATATATATATATATATATATATATATATATATATATATATATATATATGTATCTTTTTCTTCTATGAGGACGTGTCGCCATTCATGTTACTTTTTTACATACTCACGACTAGCGCCTAATGTCATTTCTTTCCCGACTTTCTTGCCTTTTCTCCAGGAAACCTTTCACCTCGCGATCTCTTCCGTATTTTCACACGACGAGACGCTCCTGAATGGCAAGCGGGAACGGAAGCAGCTTGGAGGAAAATCTGCCGCGCGAATATCGTTTTTTTTACATCCGCCTTCTCCTTGCTGACTCGACATATGTCGGGACAAAGGGAAGACGTGTGAGATTTAAAGAAGGAGGATGTGGCGGCGGTTCAGTTGACGGTGAAGAATATTTGCGGAAGAAAATGTTTCGAGGGCGCGTTGTTGCGTGTTAGAGACTCAGAAGTGACGCATCTATAAGGGCGACCTTGAAGACGGCATCAAACGCCGCATCGCTAGAGATGGTGGTTTATCGCGGGAAAACTTGACTGTTGGCTGGGTTTCAACGCACGTTCAGCTTATTAGATTATTACTGACTTTAGCTTGTACGTGGATCTGTTGCCCTATTTCACTGAGCCAATAAGAATCTAACTGATGTCCGTCAACACTCGCTCGTTCAACAGCAGTCCAGTTCTCCTCCGGGGCTCGGGGGGCCGAGTCCCAGCGGATGCGTGCTCGTCCGTCAATGTCGTCTGCCTCGACAATTCAAGCTTTATGTGAGGTCTTCATGCCTGATTAGGTGGCAACAACCCTGTGGTATTTCTCTATTTAATAAAATATATTAATAAACAGTAATATTGCACTCTCCTCATAAATTATTATATTGCATTGTAACGATTTTCCGAGTACCTGCCGTTCTAATAAATAACCGTTTAACCCTAACGGCTTAAAGTCATTATACCCTAAATATCCACCTTAATAAACCCGTACTGCAGCCACCATATCAATAAACCACACAATAAAATACACGGGCGTCACAAGCATAGGGGACGGGGGGACTCGCCCCCCCCCCCCCCAATAATACATATTTTTGTTTCGTCTCCTCCAATATATACATATTGCTTCTTAACCTATATTACAAACTTTAGGACGTGATCCTTTACCACGAATGATGTATAGTTTCACAATGAAATTTTATGTAGTGTAATTCGTAAGACATAAATTTACACTTGGAAATTTGATTTTAAATGGTATTTTTACACAATCATTGCGGGAAGTTTCTGTACTATGTCAACGCCAAATGTAGTAAAGATTGACAAATGTTAAAGATATTATTCATGAATGTTTATATGCTCAAATTCTGTGAATTTTTACTCAGATTTTTGGCAGGTTTCGAAAATAAAATTTGTTAAAGATAAACTAGGGTGATAAGGCAAGATATTATAATATCAGTAAATACAAGTTCTTTTTAATTAATGTTTTCTGTTGTGTCGAACATTCTTACTGCTACTGCGGTTTGCAAGTTTTACATTCAGGTTTATCCTAGCATTTAAATTCATTATTTTGTGGTGTGTATGTGGCTCCAACATTTACCTATGTTAACGGTTTTTTATTGTAAATCTGTCCACTTAAAAAAATTCTAGAAGAGAAAATCCCTATTTCAACTAGCTATATTTAGCATATTCTAGGAATGAAGAAGGTTTAAGTAACCCCATTTTGCACCATGGAACCCCAAAATTTGCTGGGGAAAGACCCCCGGATCCCCCGCTTTCTTTTGGGGACGGGTGTTTCTCAACAATTAAATAAATTTCAGCCCCCTCCCCCCCAAAAAAAAATATGAGCTTGGGACGCACATGATAAAATATAAACTTTATAACTCTGGCAGGCAGCTACACTGTATCAGACGTATATCACCAAATCATGCGTCTTGTAATAAACTACAGCGTTTACAAGGGAATGTCTGCACGAAACATTTTACTGATATGTCATCATCTCTACGCATCGCTACAATGAACCAAGTACTGAACTAGTCTCCCACCTAGGCGATGCGGGTTCGATCACTGGCGGGGTCGGTCACCATATTTTCGCTTTTGGGAATCGTGTTGGACGATGTCGCTTCTGCGGGTTATCTCCGGGATGTCCCCTCTCACTCCGACGCTTCTCAATAGTGAGGTTTCATTTTATGTCATCCTTCATAATTCGCAGATTACCTACAGCTTCCCAATAATAAAATATGCATTCGGGGTTCGAGACCCTTGCCCTCTGGTAGGCTATCCCTCCTCGCACGATATTTATTTATTTTAACGTGCAAGAATCCCACCGATCCATTTTTAATACCTTGCCATACAGTTTTATATACGCAAAGTCTGTGACAATATTCAGTACACGTTTCAATATGAGTTTCACATATCGCACCTCCAGACTAATAGGGGCACAACACACAAAAAAATATATATAGTTCCCGAGATATTGGCATTAGAAGTTGTAGTGGCAAAACAAATTCGGGTGTCAAAACTTCCACTGTAAACATTAAAATATTTTTCATATTGGAATATGCTTAGTTAAAAGTGAGGTTCACCTCAGTTTTCAACGTCTTTTTATGTTTCGTTATTTGTACCAGATATTATTTTTTTCTTATTTTATACGTAAATTGTGACTAAATCTTCCTCTTTGGAAATTGTTGTATCTCTAATAGTTTTCGCGTAATGAGTCGTAACCGTCAAATTTGCACTTCACGGTTTTATGTACGCCACTAAAACTAACTGACATACCAAACCGAAAAAATTCGCAGTGTATAACAATGTTGTAGTCTATGATTTTACACATTAAAACCAAAAATAAGTAATTTTTTAATTAAAATTTTTAAATTTTGATTTCAAAATTCAGCATTTTTTATTAAATACAAAAAATATTTAAATTTTTTAATTTTTAAATGTGTACTTTAATAGCCTACAACATTGTTATGCACTTTCAGTTTGGTAAGTCAGTTGGTTTTAGTGGCATACATAAAACCGTAAAGTGGAAATTTTGACGTTTACGACTTACTACGCGAAAACTATGAGAGATACAACAATTTTCGAAGAGGAAGATTTAGTCAAAATTTACGTTTAAAATAAGAAAAAAAAATATCTGGTACAAATATAAAAAAAAAGACGTTGATAACTGCGGTGAACCACGCCCTTAAACGAGTTTCCAATGCTGTTTCAATATGATATTTGATAATTCTCGCTGCCAAACGCTCTTTTCTAAAAAAAAAAAAAAAAAAAAAAAAAAAAAAAAGTAATAAAAAATTATGTTTATTATATCTGTTGTATTCGTTTCCTTAATTGACTCCTTTCATGTATTGCTATGTTATCATAAATCTCGTTCGATAAATTATACAAAATAAGTCAGGACGAAGATTGTAGATTTTGTATATTATTGGTAGCTGATAATAACCATGGGAAATGTGTTTTTGTTAAGATTAGTGTGGAAGTAATGCTACTTACAACGATTTTATGTTTAGTCACTGCCCCGAACTTGTAACCTACATCATTATTCGCTGTGATTTGGTAAGTGAGTTGGTTTTAGTGTCGTTATTAAAACTGAAACATGCACATTTTGGCTTTAACGGATAAAATAAGCCCTTTTGAAGATGGCTGCGTCTAGAATTACTAATAAAAAATATTATTTACTATGACTTAAGGGCACTGTCTACAACAATTTTCATCACTGTGTTTTTATTTTTTATTTGTACCAGATATTTTTTTTTGTTTAAGACACAAAGTGTGAGTAAATTATGCTCATATGAAATTTTTTTATCTCTCATCATTTTCACGCAATAGTTTGTTAAAGTCAAAATGTGCATGTTTCCGTTTTAAGGATGACAATAAAACCAGCTGACATACCAAACTGAAAAAAAAAATCACAGTGGCTAAAGACGTCATAGGCTACAATTCTACGTATATAACTACAAATAATAACAACTTTTTGTATTTAAATAAAAATCCTGGAATTTAAAATAATAATGTAAATATTCAATATATTTTAATACAAAAATATTGCGAACCACCTATAGATATTTAGTACAACCGATTGGCTGAGTTGTTATAGCTCCTGGCTGGTGAGGTAAGGGTCCAGGTTAGATTCCCGGCAGGGGAGGTCAATATTTACATTTGCCTCTCTGTCTTCAGGACTGGGTGTTTTGGTGTCCATTCGTCTCCAAACAGAGGAAGATAATAGCAAACCACCACAAAATCACCTCGCCTATACCTGCCGTACAGTAACTTGATACTTCTGGAAGTCCTGCTGCTAGCTTGGAACTGTTTTCACCCCAACTAAGTATCCTTCCGCCAAACGTCTACAATAACATTGCCAGGCTGACGGCTGCACTGCAAGTCGACGTACATTGTTCATCCGCTGCCACTAACTACGTCACGTCTAAAATATTGTAACATATGCTAAATGTGAATATATATTTGATTTCAATTCCTGAAATTGAACATGTTATAATCATGTTCCATCAAAAGATTTTCAATATTTTAGCCGCTGTTCATAATACACAGAAGAACTATTTCTACGATATCAATGCCAACCCAACCATCCTCCAACTATCGTATAACAGACGTGTTTGACTCACTTTTTAAACAACTATTACGAACAATTATCACACTCGCGGACGCGTCACAATTAAAAATAAATTTATTTATTTATCTCACCGTATTGCCTCTTCATTTGCTTACATAATTGTACGGTAATAACGGAAGTATTCCTAATATTTTTTTTTCAACAGTTCGTTTCTAAAAGTATCAGCTTACCGTACGGCGAGTAGGCCTGTAGTCGGCCTCGAATGACACCGTAGTTTGCTTCACCCCGCGCCCTCCGTGGTTCTAAACTTGCCTAGTCGCAGTACACACGTTATCATCACCAATGGAAGCTCGTGATCATTTCGTACATATGCCGATGTAATACGTAAAGAAATTCCGTAAAAAAATAAAATAATTATTGTGGAGTAAGCTACAAAAGGGGCATATTGGAAAAAAATGGCGAATCTCAGAAATTAAGTTTTAAAGGATTGAATACACGGCTGAGTTAATAATGGTTAATTACAGTGTAGCTGAAATTCAGTGAAAGTATTATATAATTTATCATTACGTACTGCCAACCGAAGAAACCATAATATCCTCAATTTATTTTTGCTGTAAATAAAAAAAAACGCATTTTCTGTATAACGGGCCCATGTGGCACAACTCTTTCGTTAATCAGTGCTTCCAACTCGGAGAGTTAATATAACCCAACAAAAATTTTACCACGTATTAAGACATGTGTGGCGTTTATTTTTAACTACTCTCCACAAAAAATTATACATACCGGTTTATGTCCTTTTTGGAGCTAACTCCTCAATTGTTAAAATTGACTGTGGAGAAACTTTCTAACATAACATTTGTTTGCTATGAAATGAATAGGCCTAATCATATTTTTACTGTGTGAAACATTTACAACCGAGAATTCGTTACGTAATGCGGGGAGGAATCCCATGTGTAAATAAAGGCGAACGGGGACTTCACTCCAGCGACGAAAGTATCGTTGTTGGTTCCTACGTATGCGAGAGAAGGACGACGTGTTTCCAGGAAAAGAGAATATTGTACAGTGGAGTGAAAACCTGGAAATTCGCATCACTGCTAGGTCTCGCGAGTGTCGACAGGGGTTTGCATCAAGTGTTGTTTGTTCGTCGTTGTTTGTATAGGTACGTCGGTGTTCGTCATTGCGTTGCGGTCCGTGTTGAACCCTCGCATTAAGCCAAATACAATATAGACCTAACCCAGACAGCTCTGTGGAAAGAACAAACAGATGTATGAGAAAAATAACCTAGTGGCGTGAGGTGAAACTTTTGATTAAATTAACGTTGCTACTTTTTTGTTGACATCAGTTTTCTCGTGTTTATACGTTTGGCGAACTGCGGTTTTTGTTTTAGTCATATATTTTCTGTGTTGGCAATGGAATCTGGTTGTACGCCATGAAAATAAATTTTTTCCGCCTTTTAATGTTGTCAGGGCAAATACGGTATTGATAACATTAAGTGCGTTGTTATCTGTTGGCTTGAGGTGGAGAAACAATCAGCGTTCTTGCAAAATTTCACGTTTCCCGGTATTGGTTTTTATTTTATTTGATTAAACTGTTGCGAGACAGGCCTGGCGGGAATTTTACAGCGTCTGACTTTTTGAAGGTTGGCAGTACGGCTTGCCATATCGTCGACTGATATATCACACAATGTTATTAGAAATTTTCTATTTTCTACCAGATAACACAGAATTGTTCTATTATCGTAAAGCCAATCTAAAAATATCCACACGTACCATTTCAATTAAGTTTGGTTGCTTGTCTTTCTTTATGACAACGTAATTGTTTTTACTTTTACAATGAACTTTAAAAATAATTTCTCAGCTGAAAAGCAGATTTTCAGTGCTTCATAGAATACTTTTTTACTCTCGGCGAACTAAATTTAAATGTATTTATATAAAGTATTTTTAGTGAGGGTAAGAAGAAGGTTCTATTAATTGAGAGTCCGTGGGTGTTTATGAAAATCCATAATTACTTGTAGATGTTACAATAAATTGTCTGTAGCATAGCATGTCTTTAAGGCAATGGCTGTTATTCTTAAAATAGTTTCGAGCATTGTGTTATCCTTGTCAAAGAATAGCTACAAGCTTTTGGCACTAACCTTGTACAATTAGTCATTTAAGTGTGTAATTCCGGATTGGAGTGAACTGGAACTGCATGGAACGAATATAGGAAGTGAAAAAAAACTGAAAATGTGTTAGCATTGAAAGTTACAATTCAGACTGATATGATAACATGAAGTGAACTAAGACTAAATATTGTGTAGAGGAATAAGTTTGCCAAGCACTGAATTACAGAACGAAAGGTTTTCGAAAAGCAAAGACGGAATCATTTGATTAATTAGTTAATTTAATTTATTCGTCAGAATATTTATTTTGCACTTGTTATTATTTTATAACAGCAAATACAGTAGTTTAAACAGCAAATAAAGTAGTTTAATTCAGCTAGCAAATGATGATTCTATACACAACCAAGTAAACTATCAATTTGGTGGTCACTTCATCTTCTTACAGTTCAGTCTGACGTATGTTTTAAGTAAATGTTACATTCCGGGTTGAACTGTTACTATAATTGCAATAAGTAAGTTCTGACTTTTCTTTTTCGCAGCGTTAAACCCACCAGTCTTTTAGTTCTGCACCTGAAATATTACAAACGTTCATATGAAAATAAGCATAAATCAATCTAAAAAATATTTAATTTACGAAAAATACAATAATAACATAATTGTGCTTTGCATGACTGCTCACCATCTCAACTTTTTCAAACTTTCAGTTAAAAGTAATATGAGTTCTTTGTACTTACACAGAAAAAAAACTGCTTTGTAGTGGCCAAAAATATATTTTATCAATATAGTGCCTACCAATTAATTTTGTGGTGAACACCAAATATTTTTATCAGTTCATTTAGCTATATATTGATGATTATAAATTAATAATTTCACCACGAAAAGTTTTCTGAATACTGAAAAATATTTGGTGATAGCCACAAAATTTTTTGGTGTGTGTAAATAATCGGCCGAGAATGCCTGAGCAGAGTGAATAAGGGTTCAGACTACGGGTAGATTTACTCTATGCATTTAAGGGGGAGTGTTAGACAAATGTATTGTATTTTCAGTTATTTAACCTTAACATTTATTCAAACGGTATTATGAAATTTTTTTCTTCGACAAAGCGAAGGATATATTACTGGCAAACTGCTTTACATACGTAATAATGGGATACTTCATTAATTTGCCATGCAGAATTATCGCACAAGAATTCTTGAAAGTTAACCTATAATTCTGTTACAATGATTGTGCATGATAAATTAATGAAATATTATATTATTGTTTATGTCAAGAAGTTTACCAGGAATATATCTTATGTTTTGTCGAAGAGAAAGTTTTGATAATACACAGTAAAAATTATTTGTACATTTACAAAAAGGATATTTGGAAACCAGTTTCCAAAAAAGTTTTTGTAACACTACAAAGTATTTTTGTAAAATGTTCAAAAAACTTGTATTTTTACAAACTTCTTTGTATATTTACAAATATTTCTGTAAATATACAAACAAATTTATTTACAGATAATATCTGGTTCAATTTACAGCAATTTTGTACTGTTAATTTTTTTTGAAAAATAGTTTCTAAATTTTTTTTGTAAAATTACGAAATGTTTTGTAAAATTTGTCAGGTCTCCTAGATTTATTTTGTTTTAAATCGAAACATTTGCTCATTAACGTTTATTTTACTAGTTCGCAAAGGTTTTTACGATATTTGTAACCACTTTAAAAGGTTACTGACATCTTACTTTCATTACCTGACTTATTACGTTCTGATACTAGTTTACAATATTTTCCTTGTAAATGTACAAAATTTTTTACTGTGTACTATTAGAATAAATGTTATGGCTCAAAAACTTAAAATACAATAAATTTGTCTAGCACTCCGTCTTAAAAATCGTCAGAAAGCAGCGAAACGCAGACTATTTTCTACTGTGGTCAAGATGGCGTTCAACAGAGTGGAAAATGTGTGATGTCTTATGCACTGCTGCCTGCAGCATTACTTCCCGCCCCTAGTTTCCCTTAAAGGAAACGTGCAGATGTACGAGGCCGTTTCTGGAACACTCCTCGGGCATCGTGGGCGCTGTCCTGAATGTGTGCACCGGAGCGCATCCCTGCGAGTAACGGACCAACGCCCCCGAGCGCTTCGTGCGCGCTTGACTTGAAGCGATTCTCGCCCGTTCCGACCGTTGTTTGCAGCATGTTAAATACGGGCCGTATTTCTCGCACTCCGGGGCGTGCTGGCGCCGGGGAAGAAATATTTCAATTCACATCAAGACAAGAAAAAAATATTCGAATTAGGAAAGAAACCCCTGTTATTATAGATGATGCTGATGATTAATCGCGGGAAAACTTGACAGTTGGCTGTGTTTCAACGTACGATCTGCTTATGAAAAGATGACAGGCTATCGCTCGTGCGCAGGGCTGTTGCCCTATTTGATTAAGTAAATTAGAATCCCACTATTGTAATATATGATTACTCTTATTGGTCTGCAGACAGCTACGTTGTGTCAGACGTACATATCCCAATCATACATATCACAAGAAACCACAATGTTTTCATGGGTAGGTCAGCACAGAAATTGTCACGATATACTGTCATCTCTACATATTATTTAAAAAAAATTATCCACAAAAATTTTCCTGTAATATGTTAGCCAAATTAGGATCATTACCGAGGCACTTAACTGGAAAAATATTTTGTTTCATCAACAAAATACGAGATTCTATATGCATCTCATTTTGTTGACCGAACATAACATAGTGTTGCGTGCTGTGTGAGAGGGCCGGGTGGTTGGAAGCTGTGTCGCAACACCGTGTGGACTGGCCCAGGAATCACAAGTCGGGCGGCTACGTGATGGAAGTCACGCCGAAACTACGTCATAGATACCTGTCCCAAATACGTCTTCACCCTACGAGGCGGCCTAAAAGACTCAAGTCACGTCCAAAACATGATGAAATGTCTATTTTTAGACCACTGTAATGCGGTGATTCCCTTACTGTTTCGCCGAATATATAAGGGCCGAATCGACGAATTCGGTGAGAGTTCGCTATTGGTCGTGCTAGAGGAAGGTGCTATGGTTGTGGAGATAGACTGGTGAAGACATCTTGGTGACGTCGGAGTCTACTGTGAGGCAGCAGGCGGCTACCTTCGGAGCAGTGTTGGGCAAAATAGAGGACTGCTGCGGCGGGCTGACGGGCGAAGAGTCGGTGCGCGACGGGAGTTCAACCGAAGACCTCAAGAGTGAAGACAGCGGTGCTCTTGGGGTGCTGCGCAGCACACGACGATTCATTACCACTGCGGACTTTTAAGGTTGTCACTATTTGAGAGACTGTTGATTGGATACATCACAGAATTTTTATTCTGATTTGTAGTCTTTGATTAATGGTAAATATTATTGTGCTTTAATTTTCAAAGTTAACTAACGTTTCTGTGACACAATAGTAATTGCATGCATAATTAAGGGTCTTCTGAATGTAATAGTTGATTGCTGTTTTGTGTATTTTTGTAAGCGTTGTGAGCTAGTAGATCAATAACTTAATTCAACTATTTTATTTCTAATTATAAGACCTATATCCCAAAAGAACTCACGGGAAGTGCCCACATTTAAGTTTTTGCTCAAACGTGTAACAATACAGTTTAGTTGATAAAGTTTCTTACTTAGTGCTCGTAAATTTAATTAATTGTATGGAACTATACAACCCTACATGCATATACAAACAAAGTCGTTATATCTGTGTACGCAGTATTTTGTAATAACGCGTTAAGAGATAATTTATGACTTTAGGGTTAGTCATAATAGTCCCAATGTTCATGTAAAAGCAATCCAGATACAATAGTTTGTACAAAAAACATAACATAAATACGTACAAATGGAACATATGTATTTACCTAAAAGGCGTGTATTAAAGCGGCGAAGATTACCGTTAAGTGGTTTTGTACGATCTTCAATAATTAAGGTCTCAGGCTGGAATTTCGTTACTGTAGTTATTTAAGAGTGCGTGGTAGATAGACAAACACTGAAAACATCAATATATTTCTAGTTTTTTTTTTTCGAAGTCAATATTGATAAAATACTCAATGGCAATCCTAGATAATGGTATTTCTCAGTTTTATGAGTAAATAATTATCCTTAATTACTAATTAGTTAAGTGTTATTTCTTGCGCCGCAGATAAATGCACGAAGTTCCGGCGTCAGAGATTGTGCTTCAGAAGTTCGTAACACTGGAAACAATTTTGTTTGAAACGTTGGCTAAAACTTTTGTCTAGGATTGCTATTGATTAATTTTCAAAAATTGGCTTCAAGAAACTTACAGTTATAGATTAATGCTTTTGGCGTTGAATTATGTACCACGCCCTCTTAAGGGGACTGTCGGATTGAACTTATCTTCCTCATTTGAGATCTAGAAGTGCGGAAGCGATAAGGACGAAAAAGTATTCGCATCACGCCTATAACTCAAATATTTTTAACCAAATGCTTTGAAAAAATTTGAGACACTGTACAGTCATACGATACACAATTTTGCCAGAGCATTTTTAAAAATAACGTACCGTTTGCTAGCAAAAAACTATTTTGCTTCATTTTGGCTATTTTCACAACAAAATGTGTACTATTTCGGGGACAAAAATCTAAAAATCAGTTTGGTGCATTGCAACAGAAAAATTCAGATACGAACGTTGATGTATAAGTGTTAAAACTGCCAAAGGAATATTTGATATATGTATTAATTTGCGTTACAAAAAATATTTTCGAAACCACGGCTAAACTAGAGAGCTTGAAATGGATATACTCTCGTGTAACCTTCTTTAAATTATATTCCTAAGTAGTCATCACTAATGTGCTGTGAGCAGTTTTAGAATAATCTGGTAACGGCCGAAACTCTGAGCACCACCCGGTGGCCTGGCCTACTATATATTTTCACTTTCTGGAAATAAAATAGGAACAACTAAGAAGTTTTATTATGGACAACTATGTAAGAATACTTAATATTCACTATACAAGTACAATTTGTTTGTGATCGTACCAAAGAGTATTCAGTTTACTGAACTAGGCCTTTCTACAGAGCAAGCATCACAAAAGATTGTGTTAAATCCTTACAGAAGTATCTATCAGCGAACCACTTTCACCAATGAAAACCATTTACACAGTCACATTTTACAGCTCGCAAGCAAAGTCGTTGTGCTAACGTGAACTAATAATTTAGGAGCAAACTTTCAAACCCAAACTTCTAGGCTAAATCTCATCCATATTTACAGGAATGTGGGGGAAACTGTAAGTCGTGATACTAACGAAAACGAAATGTAACAAGTTTATTATTGTACGTAATTTTAACTGTCGAACTATGGTTATAAATATGACTTGCGTTAAGAGGTGTTACAAAAGCCTTCCAATATGTTAACATCTAACGTGCTCTTGTATTGCATGCAAAATCACAGTGATTTGGACGTGCCTTGTTTTGAATCAAAACACAAATTTTCGCCTGATTTTTGAATAGGACATTATTAAAGTAAAATAAAATTTGACTCCACTTTCGCGTCTAACTAACTAAACATATCAAGAAAATACGTTTAGCTAAATTTCTGGTTCTTGTGGACACGTCTGGGTTTGAAAGTGTGCTTCTCAAGGAACGACTTGAAGTACACGCCCCCTGACGTCACCGCAGGGGAAAAGTACTGTGGGAAACAAAGCTTGATTACAAACATGCTGATTTGTTAGTTGGTAATAGCAGAAAGCCAGCAAAAATGTTGCGCATTCATAGATTTGCACGCAAAGGTAAAAATGATAGTTTCTGCTTCTTGGTTAAGATACGCAAATACATAAGATTAATGTTTACCTGAAAAAAAAAAACGGTAAATTCCAAACAAATAATCAATTTTCTTGACGTACATCTCATCCGGGACATGTGAAGCCAAACAGCTAAATTAAGGTTGTGTTTGTCTGCGGTATCCATGTAGATAGGAATTGTTTCCCACACCTGACTGAAGCTCCGCCTCTTTTCAAGTCATTCATTATCGCACAGAGTAGGGAATTGTGTGATTCGGTGCGAGCTTCTAGGCTTGTGAGCACCCGAAAAAAATATTTTTATTTTATTACCAGTTAGCAAAACAGATATTCTGCAGGTCGCGTAACACAATATAACCCCATCTGTTTGCTTCCCGGCTCCTTCCCTTTGTATGTTACACTGTAAAAAACTTCCTAAAATATTTAGGAAGTAATTAAACTAAACACAGTATGATACAGTTGCCATTATTCCGTCTTGTAAATAAGCAAACTGTTACAGTTGTTACAATACAAGTCTGGTAACTTCAGTATACATTTGAGTGTTTTATAAAAAAGTTTAGGAGTGTTACCATGGGTGACTGGGAAACAATTCTACCATGCCTACTTTCTTAGCGCTCCTATACGCACGTCTGGTAAACTAACAAACTATTTTTTAAAGTGTAGCCACTGTGAGCACAGTGGTTATTGCACTCGCCTCCCACCAGGGTCATCCGGGTTCGATTCCCGGCGGAGTCGATGCCCGGTTTTTAGCATGCAGGTGGTTGGCAGGTTTTCTCTTCATTTTTTCGCTGCTCCTTGCTCACATCTTGTCACACCTCACTAGTGCCAAATACCTATATGTTAAGGACCTCGTCTATCACGTGCATAAAATGCGTTGCGGCGTGTTCGCAAATACGTTTTTATTAAGAAACTTCTCCACATATGCCCATTGTGTCGATGTACGAAAGTAAAATACACTTAAATTGATGACTCAAGAGCTGTTTCAAAGCATCAAGCCGATTAAAGTAGTCATTTCGGAGCCTCTCAAAATCTCTAAAAATTTCTTTTTCAACCTGTTATATCTGAAAAAACTACTCACGAGACGCGTGTGAATATAGTCTGGAAACATGCAATGGACTTATCTTAAAACTTTCTACCAATAAGAAGGTGGGATCGCCACTGCAAGTGTCAGTCAGGCGAGTGATCTACGATACCACTGCACGTCGTTTCAGTGTCTTGCGGTAAGGGCAATACCGCAACAGATGAGCCGGTCAACATCGCCCTTGGCGCCGTGCCTCACTCACACAAACACACGGTCAGTAGGCGGGTGCCTTAAGCGCTGAACAAAATCTATTCACTTCGCTTATTTCCTATCGTCCAAAATACAGTCATTGGTGTGTAGCTGACCATGTTTGTCTTTACCAGCACAGGGACTTGTATATCGTTATTACAATTGCTGTTTTGCAGTGATTAGAGAAACATAAAGATGTAGAATGGCGTAAATATACTACGACGACGAGAGTACCGCATTGACAAATAAAGAAAAGAAGACCATTCACGTAAATACATGGCTGTGGATAAGGTTAATTCTGCTACAAGAATTCTTAAAAGCGTATCAAAATAGTTTTGATAATTCATACTTAAAATTTTAGTCTGCTACATTGACCTTTTCGCGATGTTATATAATAAATTACTTTAATATTTCCAAAATAAAAAAAAATATCTGATACAAATATGAAAATAAGTAAAGACGTTGAAAACTCAGGCTAACCGTGCCATTAACGGGTCGTTACGTAAAAACTGTGCGAGGTAAAAAAAAATTAACAAAAGGAAAATTTGGTTGAATTTTGTGTCTAAAACAAGAAAAGAAATAACCGGTACAATTATAAAAATAAAAACTTGTGATGGAAATTGTAGTAGACCTTGGCCCACTCCTCTCCCAGTAGCTGTTGTTGTACAAAGTTGTGTCTCACTGTCTATAATGATCTTGCTGTCGACGAGACGTAAAGTCCACTTACCAACCTCAATTGTGTTCAAGTAGAAAGCAAAGTTTTGACTACAGCCGAAGCTTGGCAGCGAATAAAATGTTCCGCTATTTTACAACATCTAAACCACGTTTTGCCGCTAGTCTGTTGTAACGGCAATACTGCATTTTATAATTTCGGATGGCGTTGAAACTGCTAATACAACTTATTTCTACAACTGTATTAATTTATAAAAATAAAAGTGTTCTCCTGATGTTCAACCATTTTTGTCACGCAGTTATATTGTTTTGCATGTTTGCATGTTTCTAACGTTTATCATATAGGCGTTACGTATTATTTCAGTGTTGCAGCATGTCCGTTGCTTTTGTTATATAATCACTGCTGTAACACGCACGGTTTTCCTTTGAGCTGCCGTTTTAAAAATAAGTTAATATGCTTGCTGAACATTTTCCAAAGGAGGATGACGTAGTAACTGGAAACGTCTACAAAACTAGCGACAATTTATACCGTTGTAAAATTATACAATTTAAACACTTGAACGTCCACAAGTGAATAAATCGACAAATTACACTTTTATACGTGAGAATCATTTTTGAAGTCAGAACTAGTTGAGATAATTTAATACCGTAGAATATTTTGTTATAAATATATTTAATTCGCATTGTTTTTCGAACTAATTGAACAAAAGAATATAATTTTCAATTCATTATTTAATATACTAAATATCGTTGCTTGTCTAACTACCGGAAAACACGAACTAATAAAAACTGCGATATGTAAGCTGTTATTTAATAAAAACTGTAAGACGATTTTACATTCACGTGGCCCTTTTTACTGCATTGATAAAGGCACGAGTATTTCGCGTATTAATCTGGTAGCAATCTAAACTTCTTAGTCCTATACACACACTGGTCAAAGTCGAATGCCCATTGGCTTCTAACCGTAAAAGTGGGTAGCCACACGAATTATGTTATTATTTACTACTGGCTTGCAACCTCCAAAGGTGAGCCAAAACAGCTGTCGTCTAATCACAGAAGTTACAGTGATATACAGGTTATTGGAGTTCAATCTGACCAACAGTCAATACGCGAAATACTCGTGCCTCTATGCATTGATATATATAAATATATATTTATTTATTTATATAATCCAAAAAAGGCGCAGATATCGTATAACCTTACCCGGTAAAATTTTTCAATAATTTTTTTACACTGTAACAATTTTTTTCAACGTATATGCATATTATTATTATATTTATTATTATTATTGAAGTGAATACTTATTAATGTCCACAGTTAACTATAATTTTTTCTTTGAGAAACATAGGCTACATATTAGCAACAATTTTCAGTCCAGCTTAAAGTCAGTAGTATATTATCTTCTTTTTTGTGATTAACAAATTAGTATTTGTAAAAACCACGCTAATGGGAACCCGTGATCGTAAGAGATAAATAAAAAGTAACTAAAAAAATTGGTATAAATAATGCATTGTGACATAATTTGGGACTGTAAGGGTTGCGTGCGTGTATTTTCCACCGGGGGAAAAAAAGATTAACGGCAAATCTCTCCCGAGGATTTCAAAGGGTGTCGTTTGCAGCGAGATACAAGCATTTGTTAGGAGCGGCGTGGGAATGTAAATGTGCGAACTGTCGGGTCTGTAATCCGTCCCGACTCCCGTGTGGGCGAGTGAGAGAGTGCGAGAGTGAGAGTGTGAGAGAGTGAGTGAGAGACAGGGATGGCTGCCCTCGGGGACGTGTCCGGGGAAAGACATGGTGAGGGATCCTGCGCGCGTTACAACCGAAGATAAACAGCACGTGTAGGTCTGTATCGGCCAAACTTACCCCTCCCCCCCACCCGCCCTTCGCCGGCAACTACCCATTAGCTTCCAACCCAACGTTGGCAAAATATTTCCATATCTGTCGGTCGGTGCTGCTCGCCATTACTGCGCTTTTAGCTGCTTGTGCGGCTCAAAGTACCTTCATTTCCCAGAGAGTTGTGAGACTCTGTGTGGGTACTTTTTTTATTTATATTATTTATTTGGCTTAATTTATCTTTGCGCAGCTAAGGCAAGATCACCTTCTCTACCATTGAACCTTATACTTGCATCAAAACATGACAACGAAGTATTTACAGAGAGAGAAAATAAAAAAGAGAACATAAATATTAACTCGAGCTATCAAAACATTTTGAACAATTTTTTTATTTATTTTAAAGATATTTTATTAACTCCCCCCGGTTTTATGCACTTTCCAGGCTTAGTAAGGGACGGCTTACAAACTAACTAAACCTAAGAAACGACACAAACATTCATTCCCGTACCAGGATTCGAACCCAGGACCTCTCGCACCGTAGGCCGTCATGCTACCAACCACGCTACGAAGACCGGCTGTAAACAGCACAAAATACCAAAAGCGAGACACCGAACTCGTTGTCGCAACAAACATGTAATATTTGTGAAAAAGGTACTTCAGGCAGTAACATTTTTGTGTAACGAAAAATAAATAAATAGTTTGGAAGTATCCAATAATGTACCATTTGTTGCTCCAACCAAACCATTGTGTTTGTGCATGGTGTTGTATAAAGACACACCTTGAGAGTTAGTTGCGATTTATGTGACAATTTGCATTTTAGCTATATCTATGTGTGTGTTTAGTGAAGTTTCATTCAGGTACAAACAATCCCGGTGAGAACAACTTCTACGGAAAACGAATGAAAAAAAACGTGACATTTCTTAACGTACATTGGCGTACATTTTATGCATTTTACGAGCTTTTCATCTGTTGCACACAGTAAAACAGATGACGTAGTTGGTCTGACCAAATATTACACTTGATACGTACATTTTAAAGATAAATTTGGTTTCTGTAACAAATATATTTATACTGGCATAGATAAGCCAATTATTTGATTGTGTCAAGAAAATTTAGTTTTATTCGTCGGAACCATTCACGATGTGCAGATAACACAACACACTTATATAATTCGCTATATAAACTGCCAAATATCTCATTGGCCGCTAACCTTATAATGCACACGAAAACTTGCCTTACATAATTTTATCTTTGCTGAACAGACGTGCAAATTTAATCGACTCGACTACCACAAGTACATCTGTAAGAGAGCTAGTATCGTTAAACGTCGCCCGTAAGCCAAATGAATGTTTATACATCTAGTCACAATGACCTCATTCGAAGACGTGTTACGCGCTCAGAAAATGTATGTCCAGCACACACACAAAAAAAATGCATTACGTGCACATCTGCAACTCTGCTTCATGCTATAATAGGTTGGATGTTTTATCTCTGACGTGTCTCAATGTTCTGCCCACAGATCACTTATTTGACTGATCCAAACAAAACAAGGATACTAAAGACGGCCATGTATTAAGGGAATTGAATTTAGCTTGTCACGAAAGGAATTTGTTTACAATTTTGTTTCAATATCTTAGTTCATATTGGAAGCTGTGCTTTATGGACAATGGCAGCGTGCCTTTGTTCAGACAAATCTGCTATTTGACTGCACCAAACAGAATGAAGTTGTTGCGACACCATACGTCTGTGATTTTCCAGAGGAACGCCAAAATACTTTCTATTTCTGACCTTAAGGCGGCCGCCTACCCCACGCTTCAAATGCGTTGCAGCGTGTTCGTAAACAAGTTTTTTCTACAAAAATATTCCACGTGTGCCCATTGTGTCAATGAACGATAAGAAAACAAACTTCATAAAAGGTCGGAACCTCATTGTTAAGACGCAACTTTCATTAAAAACACTGTTTCTAAGCCCTCCAACATGGCTAAAAACGGCATTTTCAGACTGCCGTATGTGAAACTCAGGTTGCGACCTGCACTCAACTTAGTTGCAGACTTTCCACCAACAATATTACATTGTCACCGCTTAATGTCCCATAGCAAAAACCGTTCGGCGAGAAGCTTGCACGCTAGTTCAGCGCTTGGCTCGTTGAGGCGACGCGGCATTTGATGCGCGCTTCAAGGTCGACCGTACAGCTCCGTCACTTTTGAGCCTCTCACGCGCGGATAGGCAGCGCCCTTAAGGAGAGGAAAATTTCGCGAGTTAAATGACCTGTATGTTTAGAATTAACTAGCGTTTGCATACTCAAGCCACGACCATTTGTCCACTGGCTGCTACTCAGTGGAAGAGCTAACAATGAACGAATAGACGGGGCTTGAATATGCATAGTACAACGGATTCTAGCCTGCAGGTCATTGCATTCGCGAAATTTTCCTGTCCCTAAAGGCTTTGGAAACAAGTTTTGAACAATTTTTTCGTCATCGAATGGTGGTTGTATCTACGTTAAAATAAATTCTTCATTTGAAATCTATAGCTGTGAGCTACGTAGGCGGAACGTTTAATGTACCAGCCCTTTGCTTGCAGGGTTACAACGTTCCAATATTGACAGCTATGGCTCAGTACGATGGAAACACGCCTTTGCGACTTGGAAACGTTTTGGTGCCAATCGTTCGGTGTCCTGTCAGGTGTGCAGCCCTCGCACGTTCCGGATGTCGCAGGCAACACGAATTGCGCCTCGCTCGAATTTTTATGCGCCATTTTGTATTCATACGCGGGGCGTTCCGGCCTGCAGCGGTTCGGAACGGTGTTTTCGGGCGTTAGTAGGGCTTGCTTGGTGTTATGTGAGGGAAAGTAAGGGGATGGGAATCGGGCATTGGACCACATCACTCGGGACGGCGAGCGTCAATATTGGGTCAGTACGTCGGGACACGCTGAATATTCTTTTTTTCCTTTTACCATTCTTCTGTCTCTATTGTACCCTATGCCCTGTTTCGTTCATGCGAGAGCCATTGCTGGGGCTCTCCTCGTTCTCCGTTACCCCTTTTCCTTCATTCTCTCTCTTTCTCTTTGTCGTGCGTTCTCCAGTGTTGTCATGTTCTGTCCCCTCTGGTGAAAAACGGCTTCAGGAAGGAGCGCCTCGCTTCCCCTGTGCTCCCCAGGCGATGTCCCTGTGAAAACCCTAGCTAGCGCTGTGTTACGCCGTATTTATATTCCCTATCGCAAATAACGTCCGCTGGACGTTATCAGATAACTCCGTCCGCGCGCGCTGCGGCCGCTTACCCCTTATCAACGAGAACGGCCGGTCCTTGTATCCGTGCAATAGTGCCATACATCCGCTCCACAGCTTGGGACATACATTGTGAGACTATGACAGAGTTTTGCCTGGGATAACTTTAGAAAGATAAACTCCGCCTTTTAAAGAATGAGTTTGACTTGGCACATGAGCCGTAATGTAGCATTTTACAAAAAAAAAAAAATTTGCAAGTGCAACTATTAAATGTGTTATCAATGCGATTGTCTAAGAAAATAACACACATTTCAAACTATATCCAAGTGGTTTCCATAATATCGCCCGCCTATTAAAACATAATTCCCAGCTCCTCAAAAGGGGTAAAAAAAATGGCTTTATGACCTCGTTGTTGCTAGAAAAATACCAATCGTAATCGTTAAACAAATTTATAGAGAACTGTGATTTACTTTATCATATACTCGCCACAAACATCATAATAGAGCCACAGTGTAAAGTCATTTTAAAAGTAACATTCTAAGATAACACTGCACTCTAGTTGACTAATTTACGCTTAGATGCGAAACTGTGAGTAACGCATGTGTTAGTCCACATATCGCCTTCCCTGTTTCCGTACCTCAAAAATAATAAACAAATGTCCAAACACTTTAGGTAAAAAATTGCAGAACTGCATATCATTTACTACTTTGCACTCATATTGTATCAACAATAATACAGATGCATACCTACATAATAGTTTTTTTCGGTAACAAAACACGGAGTTCTGTCTAATGTTATTTTAAGTCTATCACACTCTAAAATTTTATTGTAAAATTGACAAGGATATTCTTTGTAAAATCATTAGTTCATGAAGTTACAAAGGTAAACTTTATAATGCTACAAAGTAATTCTTTGTACCTATACCGACAGTTCCTGCACTGTAAAATACAAGACACTTCTTCGTAGATGTACAAACTTTTGTAAATGTTGAAAATTTTTCCTTGTAAAATTATTAGTTTATAATGTTAAAAAGACTTTGTTTTCAAAAAACTTGGAAAAAAATGTGTAGTCCCTACAAAAATCGTAAGTTCGCCGTGAATTACTTATGCAAAGATCATAAACTTACAAAGTATTTTTCTGGAATAAAGTGAATGTTTACATTAATTGCGTGCTTTAAAATAAATAAATATTACAAGATACATTTTTTTATTTTTTCAAAATAATCCATGTATACGTCCTCTATTCAAAAGTTATTTGATAAGTAAGTTCAATGTTATTTATAAAGTACAATGAACATTTCAGGTTATATATTTTCCTTATTGAAAGTACAGCTACAAGGCTAGTCCTTGTGATTTCAAAAAACATATTCTTTGTATTTTATTACAAGGACTAGCATTGTAGTTTTACAAGGAATTTATTTGGCAACTGGGTTTCCAAGGCTTTTTTCTCTGTAAAAGTTAAAAAAAAATTACAGTGCACTAGAGACCTGAAAAATTCGCGTTTTCTATTGGCCCGAAGCTATAATTCCAGCAACTGTAAATTCGTGTCACTTTCGCAATTGGTCCGTGACTTATTTGACCCTTCCTAGCAGTCGCTTAGCCAATAGTATAGAAGCAACTAAATGCAGGCCCATATCACTGCGTCATAGAGCAGCCAGTGAGCAGATAATGTCTGCTTGAATACACAGATGTTCTTGCAGGCTATCCTACAGGTTAGTGAACACGCTAATTTTTCCCGTCTCTATCGGTCACATCCAAGTGACTGTCCAATAATTCTGGCTTCTTGCTGAGGGCGCAGTCAACTAGCTACTCCATTGACTGAAGGCCACCTAGTTATAAGCAATGCACAGAAAATCGGGCATGTACAATGCTTATGGGCTGGAAAAATTTACGGGTTCATGAACATATAAGCTAGTCTCCAAGAATATCTATGAACTTGGGTAGACAGCAGCATTTCATTGGTTTCTGGCTGATACAATGATACCATGTGAATGGGGGCTACATTAAGTTGCTTATTTATTACTGGCGATCCGCGTAGCACTAATTATCTATAGTCATGAATTGAAGTCTATACACTGATATTCCGCACACTTCCAATTCTCGATCCTACTTAATTCATTTATTTGTTATTGTTTATCATTGTTATTATTAATAACAATTAATTAATTTGTTGAGAAAATTAGACAAAAAAATCTGCTGATCTGATCGCTACCAAATTTCACGTGATCACCCACTGGGTTAATCAGAAGATGGACTGAAAATTTCATCAAAATCGCTCCAGCCGTTTTGGAGTCCATAGCGAACATACATAGAAACCTAAACACATCGATATATATATATATATATATATATATATATATATATATATATATATATATATATAACCTCTCTAGTGGAGGGGTGGAGGTGGAGCAAGATGCAACAAGTGTGTCAAGAAGATCCAATTAGGCGAACGACGCAAACTTACTGTTGTTTGAATCTTACCTAGCACCCGAAACACAAAATAAAACTTGAATTCTCAGGTCTCTAAACATACATTATAAGAGTTTGCCCGAAATTGGCTCGGGCAAAACAATTGGAAAAAAAAATTCTAATTCCCTAAAGGGTAACACTTTGCATTTACTTGCCAGTGTTTGTAATATCCATGAAATAAATTTTACAGCTGCTTGTGGAGTAGTTTCCTTTAAGTAAGAAATTCGAAATTCTGCATATTGTAGGATAAACGCAATCATTTAAAACTAACTTTCTATAGTTCTGGCATACTGCTAACGGTACGATCAACTGGACGATAATAAGCAGAAAATAACCAATTAATCATTTTGAGATAATCATACCATGTAGAAGAAGAAGATCCGAGCACGTCTTAGAAAAATAAGAAGTATGTCGGATTCACTAACCTCTAGGCTAACCTCCAAGATTATGTATTCTCAAGCAGACACCAGCTGCTGATTGGCTGCGCTCAGACGTAGTGATACCTAGGGAAAGGAAGTTTTTCCAAAAAAATTTCTGCACCACTATGTTTCAGTGACTTACGTGCACATCTATATCTCTGCTACGTAGTCAATGACATGCTTTATTAACTTCTTATGTCTTTGTGATCTATTTGAAAATCACAGACGCAGAATATTTGGGAATACAGAAGTGATATCGACGGTAGGACGGTGGCCATACATGCCAGCAAAATGGGTTTTCCTGGCCAATAACATGGTGTAAACGCCTCTCGCCAATCAGCGTAAGGCGGCTGTCTTGTTAGCAGGCAGCTAGGCCAACAGTAAACCTGCCGTAACATGTAGGAGCCAAACAGACACGGGGCTGGTATCGACAGCCTCACGGGCAGCCAATATGCGACAAAGTTCGCCCGTATCAAAAGACCCACCGCGTAATTTCACGTCTGTATTTATATTTAGTCAGTGGCTTCGACGTGTGGTATAGCAGTTAACAGTGTTCCAACAGGCACAGTCGATTTTAAAAAAATATTCACAAGCAGTCTAAACCACGGTGTAGAAGCAACAGGTCTGGACACTCGCCTGGAAACTTGACCCCCTTGTTGTTTGGCTGCAGTTCACCAAGTTACCGAGAATATTGTGTTTTATTGGCGCTTCAGTTAGGGCGGTCGGACAAAAACTCCGCCCACTTACTTTCCACTAAGATAAACAATTTATCAAAACGTAGTTTAATCAATTTATGAAATACTCCCTTCGCACACAAATTAAAAAAAAAAGGCTCCAGCAATTTTCATTTTCTTTATAAATTTAACAATGGGAAAAAGTGGGCGGAATTTGAGTCTGACCGCCTGGATTACAGCGCCAAAAAGTACAATATTCTCGGTAACTTTGCAAACTACAGCCAAACAACAAGGGGGTCAAGCAAAATACATTGGTAGATAGGCGAGTGTCCAGACCTGTTCTTCTACGACCGTGGTCTAAACGCAAACAATAACCATAAAATAGAGTGAGTGAAAGATTTTGGTCAGGACATTGTGGTCGTCAGCAATGGTGGTTGGTGACAAGAAGTAAGTATGACGTACCGCCGGAATGACGGGGTTTCGGAAGTAGGAGATCCCCGAGAAATCCCGCCTATAAGCGGCATCGTCCGGCATGATCCCCACATACGTAAGTGCGAGGACTGATCCCTGTGGGAATCGAACCCGGATTGTCTTGGTGGGAGTCGAGTGGTCTTATTATTCGGCCACCGTGGTCCCCATAAAATATAACCGCATTTGTGTACGTAAGGCATTTAAACAAAGTGATGAAAAAAATTTTTTTTTTATAAGTCTGTCTCTACTGATACCACACGATTGGATCTTATTTTATCTTCTATCTTTTTATAGACTTTGTGCAATTTATAAGGCGTAAAATAACCTAAGTCAAAATAGAATTGTGAAATTGTTACGAGCTCATTTTTGTTTGAATTGAATATTTGCGTTCCATTTAATAAAATTGAATTTAGCCTATCAATGCACGTTATGTTGTTCACTAGAAAATTTGCTATTGGGCGGTTCAATGTAAAGTAAGCACTCACGAAACCCCTGCTAAATTTTTTATTTTCAGCCAATTATTAGAGGCACGAGTATTTCCATAGCCGTCTTTAATAGGATGCCCGGGGCTTTAGATCTGGCAACCCTGCCAGGAAAGGCCATTTTAAAACTTCTGTTAACTCTCCATAGGCAATGACTTTGCCTGATTCGTTATTGTGCCCTATATATCGAAGAATCAGGGGAAGCTACAGCCGTTGGTGGGACAAAATAAGCGTTAACATGATCCTTCTTGGCAGGGTTGCCGGACCTAAGGCCGCGGCCGTCTACTAAAGACGGCTATGGTTTTTCGCTTATTGGTTGTAGGTCAGGTTGAAAGCCAAAAACTTGTATATCACTATATCTTCAATGATTAGACGACAACTGTTGTGACACACCTTTGAAGGTTTCAAGCCGGTAGTAAATAATAATATAATTCGTGGGGCTACCTATTTGTACGGTTAGGAGCCCATGAATATTCGACTCTGGCCAGTGTGCGTATATGACTGAGAAGTTAAGACTGCTACCAGATTAATACGCGAAATACTAGTTCCTCTACCAATTAGTATGTTTCCCCGCGCGGAAAACAATGGGAAGTGACTAATCTCTCTGGATACGCCACTTGATATTTGCGCGTAAAAGTAATTTTGTGGAGATGGTAGGAACCTATGTAGTTTGATGAGAAAAAGGTCATTATTTATACAAAATGCAATTATGTAGACTTCAGTTGATTTTATTTTTGTATTGTTGTATTTGAGTAGGGAAATTCATAAAACTATTTTCGGCAATTCGTTGCCAACCATACAAGCGGTGAGCATCTATAGTTAATGTTGGATTATACGCAGTAATGGCTAGTGATATTTTCAAAGGTTACATTTTCAGTGCTCACTTTATCCCGAACGACCTATAGCTTCTCATGTGTTTACCGTGTTGTAGATTACTGTGATTGAAACCAGTATTCTCGAGAGACTATAGTGCGTTCTCTGCGTCACGCTGCATATATTTCGCACAAGAGGCTCGTGTAGAAACGCGCACAGCCGTAATGAAAAGAAAACATGGCAAGACTGACTGCTATATCCAGGCGAACTCGAGCCCAGAGACGAGAGATATGACGTTTGCCTTAGAGGATTCTCTTTCGTACGTTGGATGGGCTTCTCTCGTTTTGAATCCAAGAATTAATTTCATCAATTATTTGAGAAACACCACGTATCACATTATTTATAAAATAAGTTTATGGACATATACTCTCTCTCCAAAGCGCGAAACTAAACGGTTCAGCACGGAAGCAACACGTACATCAAATTTTTTTTTAGTTACAGTTCGTTATTTAGAAGTTTCTTCCGTGAAAGTGACAAGTGGTATTTTTCAATGACTAATTCAATTGCACTCATTTAATATCGTCCTACAATGAAAAATTATGGGCGGAAACCTGAAATATTTGAGTTTTGAAAATGGGCAGAAGATAAAATTCAGTGTACTGTAATTTTGTGTCACTTTAAAAACTGCCCCTTGACTTATATGTTGGGAACCCTTTTTTTCGCGAAAATAATTTTGACTCACTTTGCTTCGGTGCCTTATATGCACAACTTCAGTTCTGTTTCGTGGTCAGTGATTGGTTATTTAACTCTCACCAGCCTTGGGATTCTACCAGCAAATTACAGAGGTGTGGTGTTGCAGAAACGTTATTGTAACTGGCTCAGTCAAATGAGATCCTGCTCTTCACAATGACACGTTGCCAATAACCATGAAGCAGGATTCCATATGTGTACGCAAGACACTGAAACAAACTAAGGCAAAATTCTTTTCGCAAAAAACAAGGGTCCCTACTTATATGACACCAAGTTAGATGACGCACTATAAAATGTCCTACTTTTACAAGCTAAAACTAATGAACCTATATCGGAATATTTTTCTGTGTAGCCACTACAACATGAATGTCGCTGGTAATTAAAGTCATTTAAATGTGTCCAAACACTTTTGGAGAATGGTTGAAAATATTATTTTATGAGCAGTGTGTTTGACGGCTTGTCACAGTATAGAAAATGTTTTGTACTTTCAAACGAAGTTATTGGAAACTGGTTGCTTTGAAAAAAAAAGTTGAGATTGTGTACTGTCATATGATACACAATTTTGTCAGAGCTTTTTTAAAATAATGTACCGTTTGTTAGCAAAAAATCATTGGCTTAATTTTGGCTTATTTTGACAACATATGTAATATTTCCGGGACAAAAATTTAAAAAAACTGTTTGGTGTAATGCAACACAAAATTTAAGATGCAAACGATGTTATATAAGTTTTAAAGGTGTAAGAATGATGTTTTGATGTATGTATTAATTTTCGCTAGGAATATATATTTGCGAAACCACTGCAAAACTAAAGAGCAAGGCGTTAGAAATAACCAATTACTGACCAATCATCAGAGCTGCAGATGTACACTCAGGATGGTGCAAAAGTCTGTTGGGTTGAAAACTAAGGTTACGTAGTAATAGTTTGTGGCCAAAAGATTCTTACACCATTTGATCTAATTTGCATTTCTGCAGCTCTGCTTCGTTGTCACTAAATTGATGTTTAAACTCTCACTTATATTAGGATTACTGAAAAATCGCTGACATGTAGTTTCACAATTACCATATACTGATTGGTGCAATCAAATGAGAGGCTTGTCTGAACAAAAGCACGCTGCCAATAATAATGAAGCATTGAATTAAAATGGTGCAAACAATTTCTGTAACAGTTACGTTACTCGTCTAATTGTTGAAACGCTGTTTCGACAAATTTTGAGCGTTTAAAAAAGAACGTGCCAGTGAATATCAAGCAAAAAAAAAATACTTACGTTACGGTAACAAAATCGTAGAAATAATGCGTTAAGCCGTTAATACACAAGCATCGTTAAATCTGATATGGCATTGGTGTTTGATAATTTCTATAAAGAATGGAAGTATGATCGTAGGTTCCTGCAGCCAGTATTACAGCACACCATTTATAGTTGATCATTATTAATATTAAAAAATTAATGAACAGCAGTGTTGCCCTCTTGATGCATGCGCTACTTCAGTATTAAAAATACGATTATTTTATACAAGCAATAAACTAAAAATGGAGAAAAACGGTCATTAATTTTTCTCTGCTAAGTATTGACATCGTAATGCATTACTTGTACCCTACACCCACACCTATACAACTTTCCGCAATACAGCTAACAGTCTCTGCAATTTGACTATGCAAAGCTAAACGATTTGTTCCTGTTTTTGTAATCAGGGCGTTTATTGTTGTATAGCTTTTCATTTGTTTCATACTCCAAAACCAACAATTTAGTTTCAGCAACTGTCATTTTATCTTCCCTGGCGCCATATTTGTTACAAATCTGATACTATACTCTCTCTACGAGAACATTGCATGTACCATTAGATAATATATCGTGTATGTTGAATGTGTAGTAATAACACTGTTATTTGTTTGATCACATTTGTTTTATCACATTTCTACGCCACGTAACTATGAAATTGTTATACCGGCATAATTGAATGGTGCTATGCAGAAAGCATCCAAGCAACAAATGTCAAGAAGAGATATAAAACAAGATCCTAAATTATTATACAATAAAATTTCAGTAGCTAAGCAACCAAAGTGAAGCGGAGTTAATGTATTTGAAAGTGAGAATATGTTAACTAACAAAATAACAACGATTTCTTAGTAAAGGTTGCTTATCTTATACTTTATCAAATGTGGGATGGTCTCTTTCAGCATAACACCATTCAATTTAAATGGTTGTACGTACATTTTTCAATATCCTTTCTGTGTGGGAACTGTGTCTTCGTGGCCGGATGCGTATTATTCGCTGAAGGTAAATCCGTTAACTGTTACTAGATTACAAGTGACCGATCCCGGAGTTGTAGGGCAATATCAGGGGAAGTCGACGGCCAAGCATCAAAGCCACCACTGGTGGAACGCACACTGGAGTCTAATTTGTTGTGGCTTTATTGGACTGTAATTGCAACGTCCTCCCCATAACAACATCTAGGCGGTCTTACCTCCTATTCCACGTGCCAACCCCCTACAAAATTTCATTTAAATCGAAACGTTCATAATTCAAGAGTTGATTGAGAAATTTATTGTGGATGTCGGTGGCGCGTACAGGGCTAAACGCCGGTGATAACTAGGCGTGTGCGTGGTAGCAAGGTCACAGGAGGGAGACGAGATTTGATTGCCAATTAACAGCGGTGGAGCGAGTGGCGCGACCGCCCCACTTGTCCTGCGCTAATGGCATTCTAATTAAAGCAATGTTTACGGGATTAGCCCTGCGTAAACTGCCCCTCGGTGGCTCAAGCCCACCGGCCGGAAATAACACGAGTAGTTGCAACACTAGTTCTACACACCTTCGAGTGTAAACCATTCTATCCTGATAACAAATTTGCGTTCCTTAAAAATATCGCACAACCCGAGATTCATTCATTTAATGGGGAGTTCATCGAAAATTTGAATTGTTATAGTAATTTTTATTTTTACACGAGATGTGGTCTGTTTTATAGACATAAGTTGCGACAATTTTTTTACTATAATTAATTTTCTTAACGTTTACAGTCTTCCTTTTAATATCGCGTTAGAAGTCCAATATGCATGACACGGTTAATACTATGTTCAGTATTTTATTTTAAATTTTTTAGTTAAAAAATTTTTGTTTCTAATTCAAGATTTTTTTAATACAAAAAAATCAATGAGACTTGTATAGTGTCCTTTTGTAGCCCGTGACACTACGTATCATTTTGAATTTTTTCATTCTTTACTTATGTTGGTTTTCCTTTCTTGAACAACATATTTTATTGCGAATTTTACATTAAAATGGTTTAATAAGACTGGTATTTCTAAAATACTTTTATCATAACAATAATATTAGTCACAATTTACGCTTACAAAAAAATTATTACTCGTACAAACATAAAAATTCTTCAAAACAATTTAAATGTTCACTGAACCACCATCTTAAACTGCACAACCCCTTAAATTCGTAGGTTTTTTGTGAAAGAGTTAAAACTTCACCTTCTAATTTAGAGGTAAGGTAATGAAAGTGAGCTTTACGACTCGATAACAGCGAGAACATCATAGAAAGAGAACACGATTTTTGGTGGAAATAATTCTGCAACAATTTGTTTCAGTGCCTTACGTGCACACCTGTAGCTCTGCATCATGGTTAATGATTGATTGTTTTTTAAATATCAGTGTCTAGGACTCTACCCGCAAATCACAGACGGGTGGTGTCGCAGTAACCATGTTCCTGTTGGCACAGTCAAATTAACTACGTCTGTACAATAATACATTCCGCCAATAACCATGAATCAGAGTTGCAGATGCGCACGTATGGCGTTGAAACAAACTGTTGCAGAATTATTTTCACCAAAAGTCGTGGGCTACAATCATAGATAATTATAATCAACTTAAGAGATAGACGGAAGATATGAAATTAATCGATGACGGCTTTTATTAATAAATGGTCCTAGCCTTGTCCTGGAGCGAATTCGGGAAAACATGAAAAACCGAAATCGCGATGGCCTGAGCCGCGCTCGAACCCGTGTCCTCCCGGTATGGCGTCCAATGTGTTACCATCGTGCCGGTTTCTCTAATGTTGAGAAATAAATTGTAAAAATGATTTGTAAATTAGCACATCAATATTATCGCTCCTATACAGTTTTAAGCCGTCAAATGTTTGCTGACATTGCCAGATTTCCATAGTAATAGTGCTAAACGTTTCTTATATTTACAAGCTGAAGTATGGAAAATGTCCCACACTGTGTATGGGTTAAACACTTACATCACTCTTTTAGAAATTTTGTTTCAGTGTAATTACACTTTAAAATAACTTTCTAAATAGGGATGGAAGTCTTAACCCATGCATATTATGGGATAAGTGCAATACTTTGTAATACTATTTGTAAACTGAGAAAATGTTGAGCAATTTTAATATCAAATTCTGGTTGCATAAGTATATTGTTTATATCCTGAAAATATATTGAAACACTACATTTGATTAATGGTGTGGTAAACTTCAATTGTTTGTTCAAAATGTACACATTACGGTGGTCGATAATGTATTTCCTATAGATACAATGTACAGTATTGTTTTTCCGTGTGTCATGCACCCGTGGTAACTGTATACATTCTTAACCGAACACATTGCTTATTCGATTCGTTCAAGGGTTGCTATATAAAGTATCTTACTAATTTTTTATATTTGAGATATTACCCCGCAGAGTATGTGAGAAAAAAACTGTTGTGGTTCAACGCACAAGCACAAACCGCACAGTAAATAAAGAAATATATATTTATATATATATATATATGTGTGTGTGTGTAAATTTAGCACAGCAATGTATAGTATATATATATATATATATATATATATATATATATATATATGTGTGTGTGTGTGTGTGTGTGTGTGTGTGTGTGTGTGTAAATTTAGAACAGCAATGTATAGGACTGATTGGGAAGTAGGCATGGTAAAATATTTAACCCAACATCAATTGCTTCGATCCAATATATGTTTAAGAAACATATGAGTACTGAAGTTATCATAGGCTACTTGTAAAGTAATAATGTTGATAATTTACTCGGTTTGCGAGAAGAACAATGATTAGAAATGATGTTATATCGCGAAAATGTTTTGTGCCAACATACCCTTGAAAACGCCGGAGTTATTGCAACACATATGATTAGCTGATGTACGTCTGCAACAATACAGCTGTCTGCAGACCAATAGCATGCGTAAAATATTACAATAGCTTGGGTCTTATTCGCTCAGTCAAATAGGGTAACAGCTCCATATGCAAGCGAAAGTAAGTAGTCTTATTGTAAGCTGAACGTGTGTTGAAACCCATCAAACAGTCATCATCTTTAACAATGATAAATTTTCCATAATGTGTACATGTTAGAAACTTCTAACTTGTTGGCTTTGAAAATGACGGCCAGTAAGCATAACTCGAGGAACAGCATTGTCTGTCCCGCTTATGGTCTTGGACATTATCGACAACGGGTCTTCGCACACTGCTTCAAACCGCATTTGAAACAGTTTAAGGTCGGGTTTATAAACTTCGCAACAACGCAGCAACGCTAGAAACGCAACGTAACAAATATTTCTGTCGTTTATAAACATCGCAAGTAACACGAAGTAACCAACACTTACACTCAAAATTTCGGAGAGGCAACAGAAAATATATCTTTGTATTTTTCCTTTACAAACATGTTTTGCTACTCATCTTTGTTTTCTAGATATTTTGTTGTTTCAGTATTTTTAAATAGAAACCAAATAAATATAAACACCGTGTATTTTAAGACGCATTCTTAACAAACACAAAAACAAATTTAACGAAATGGCGAAATCAAAGCCTTCTAGAGACTAGTTTCAAATGTTTTCACCTAACAAAGTATCGACATAGAAGGCGGTGAAACGCAAGAAGATGAAAGTTGATGAACTCTTGCGTTACAGTCTTGGGTACTTGCGTTTCTTGCGTATTTTATAAACGGGTATACATCAATTCCGCATGTTCAATTGTTTGCGTCTTGCGTTCTTGCGTCCTTGCGTAGTTTATAAACCCGACCTAATTGGAATTAAACAAAAGTGGATAACCTGATTTTCAGGGAATTTTTTTTTTTCGCCAAACGCTTTGTTTCACTGCCTTGTGTGTACACCTACATCTAAGCTTCGTAGTCAATGATTCGGTGTTTATAACTCTCTGCTTCTCGAGGTAAAGGTTCTACCCGCGAACAACAGACTTGCGGTGTCGCAATAAACTGGTTCTGATTGCTGCGTTGAAGTGAGTGAATCTCCTGCGCAAAGACACGTTGCCAATAACCGCGAAACATTGCTGCAGATAACGTGTATATTATGCACTGAAACAAAGTGTTGCAGAATTATTTTCCGGCGAAATCAGGAGTATTTAATCGTACGTTAACTAGTTTTTTTTAAATACGTAGATTTAAATTCGTTTAAATGTTAAATTTAAATACGAACAAATTACATAACTATTTCCGACAAATTATTCTTCCGGTTCAATTAAACCCCAGCTGTATAAGACTGTAGTATAATACATTACTTATGCTGCTGTGTAATTTTGTCTTTAAAAAGCATGAATATCATAACCGGCTTAAGCAAACGTGTAATTGTTACATTTTTTTCACACGCGGGAATCCATTTAAAAACATAATACAATCTATAAGAAAATTAATATACTAAAGTAAATATCAATTATCGTAGTAAAGTTGGTGAAAGGAACTATCTATTTTTATATTATTTATTATTTTTTTAGTGTTTGTCGTGCAGCATCCAAACACGTTTACGAAATAACGAGAATTGAGAATTTTCAGTTTCGCACCTCGTTCATCGCTTCTCGTCTGTCGCGCCAATTGAAAGCCAGCGTTAACTCTGCGCTTGTGGTGTAACTGCAGGGAAAAGCATCGGAACACTTCGTATACTGAGAATGCTAGCGTATAATTATATAGTATGTTAGTGATCTGTTTGCTTTTCCTGGGTTTATCTTTGAGTGATTTTTATGTTAGCGTAGGAGCTTTCTTTGTAAGACATTTGTTGTTGTCTTTATAAAAGCTTTGTTTAGTGATTAAAATTAATTTTTAGAGCAGATTTATAGAAATCTTCTAATAATGAATGTGAAACGGTTTAAATAATTTAATAACTTTGAATCAAAATTTAAAAAGAAAAACTTACTTGAAACTATTTAAAAATATATAAACAGTAATTACGAATAATTATTGCCCTTTAAATACGTTGGGTGACAGCTATGTGAACAAAACCGGTAGTTAAAACCAACAGACTTCGTACAGAAAAAAACCTGCTGTGCGTACATAAATTGCCAACTCTAAAAAAGAGAACAACAATTTAAAGTAAACGACATTTCAATTTAATTTTGGGCCTGTAACGTCGTTTTGTTGATTTCGTCTTGTTGTTTCCTTTATTCTGATTCATTTTTAAACTACGAACGACGATACTGAATTATGCTTTTACATAGCGCGCATATGCACAGTATCAGATCCAGGTTACCATATCACTGCGGGAACACCGAATTTAACATGTGAAATAACGATCCTTATCTCACTAATAGACTCTGTTAAAATTTGTAAGAATTTTCCGTCCAGCTACAACACAGAGAAATAAAAGCATAATGATAATTCATTCTGACTTTGGAGTTATCACATCAGTTTGGAAAATGATTGACGACATTTGAACAGGGTAACAGATTATAATTAAATTCAGCAAATAAACATACTGATGAAACTAGCTTTCAATTAAAAAAAAATAAGTATTGAAATTGGTGCATCCTCTTGTGAGCTATGAAGCCGCGGACAGACACACAGACAGGCAGACTGACACACAGACAGACATAGCTGTGAAACATATAACACCGTTCCGTTTTAGTTGGTGTTAATAAAACTATTAACAGTTTCTATGCAAACTTTAATTTTCTTTCATTTGGGTTTAAATAAACATATGCCAACAAAATATTAGATAATACAAGTAGGCTACTAATCAAATAATACACCGATTCTTAAAATTCGTTACATAACTTCAACAGCAATGTTTTCTTATGCTGCGACCTTGGATTTTTTTGTCTTCTCTAATCAACCTTCACGTACTACCAGTGGAATACAAACAATAAAATATAGGCTGTTCAGGATAGACTGAGCAAAGCTTACAATTTTGTGTGAGCTATTATGCCGCCATCTTTACTATTTTAAATGCGAACACTTCTGTGCAACTACAAACTACAGTAAACATTTAACAACTCTCTAAACATAACTTGTGCAACCCCAATGAATAAAATTTTGTTTATTGTAAGTGATGTTAAGTACTCAATTTAAAGAAAACCATCTGTAAAGGATTTTACGTCTTCTTAATATTACTTACATGCATGAAAATGCACCACTATTTATTTACAAGAAAACACGGTCCAGAAACCGATCGAAGTGGCGCAGTGGAAAGAGACTAAAATAACATCCGTAACATCCTAAGTTAAGTTTCCGGTTCGCTATACTGTATCTTATTTCTGTCGCATCAATAGAATGATGTCAAATATTAAACACTGAGTGACGTCCGTTAAACGTAAATACAGTATACATTTATCAATGCTCACTAGTATAATTTAGTTATGTGATATGTGGAGTTTCTAAAAGAACTGATTCAGTTTTCTTTTAACCTCTGGCTCTTAAGAGTGCGTAGTAGATTAATAAACGTTGAAAATATAAATTTATTTCTACGCAATTTTCAAGCCAGTGTGGATAAAATACTCAATTGTAATCCTAGATAATCCAGGTTTTCCAAATGTATGAGTAAATAAAAATCCACATTTACTAATTCGTTACGCGTGATCTCTTGCGTCGCAGTTAAATGCACGAGGTTCCGGCGTCAGAGATTGTGCCTCAGAAGTTCGTAACACTGGAAACAATTTTGTTTAAAACGTTGGCTAAAACTATTATCTGGGAATGCTATTGTTTACTTTTCACAAATTGACTTCAAGAAACCTACAGTTATAGATTAATGCTTCTATCATTGAATTATGTACCACGCCCTCTTAAGGCCATGATACATCATTTCTACTACTTTACGATAGAAAATTTTTAAATTATAAACGAAAGCAGATATCGAAAAACTGCTCCACAATTTTGTTAAAATCAGCGTACACTATGTTTTTTCAAGTCAAAATACACAATGGTCTCAGCTAATAAGGAAATGCGCGCAAATGAACAAATTCACCACATAGTAAAACCATTTTTAACAAAATTTTGCGACCGTTTTTCGATATATTCTGTCGTTTAGGAACACATATTAAATATCAGGAAAGAGATCGAACTGGTTGGGTGAAATGAAATCAATATATACCGTATTAATTAGCTAACTCTTACGATCAGATTTAAAGTTTGTGAAAATATACAAATTAACTGAAAAGATAAAAAAAAACAATGTCTACAAAGTACTTATTTTCTCGTAAATATGTAGGACTGCTGTAACACAAAATTTGTGAGCTTTTTTTTTTTTTTTTACCTATATTTACTTCGAAATTTTGTACAAGTCAATTAAATTAACTCAAACATTTTGATACTTACTAAAAGTTTCCTCTGATTGATGTATGGTGACGTTATTTTTTTTACTATCATTATTTTGGAAATTGCTTCCGTGCGTTATGTCCTAGCTGGACTTTATTGTGTGCTTCCCACGGGGACGTTGGTTTAGGTACATCAAATATTGAGTGTTTCAGTTTTTTTTTGTCTTCTCGTCGTTTGTTGCTCGCACGCAAAACGGAGTACACACAATCGCTGAGCATGCAAGAGAATTAGCAACGACGTCAAACACTACGGAAAATGGAAAAGGATTGTTTTACTGCGCAAATATAAAGAGGCACTTTTTATTTCATTATTTTTTTTCTACGAACAACTAAAATCATGTTACATGATTTTATTCAGATCAAACGAGAATCCCTTGGTTAGTTTAGAAAAAAAATAACCGAAAACATATTTTCCTACAGAAAAATTATCAGTGTCTTTCTTGTCAGTAAAAATGTATAAGTTTCCCCAACTTTTTAAAAATTTTATTTTAATTTGCACTGAATAGCCTATCCTACAAATTCCGTATTAAGTATTCCAGATACCAATAGCTGGCATTCGTTATGGTTCTGTTAAATATAAGTGCATGTCACTATAACTTTTATTGCTATCGTGAGAAGTGTGTACCTTTTCTGATTTCCTTCATATTACAGTTATTGTAATCAGCCGAATGACAGTTTCATCAACCCGTTCTCAAGGTTAGTTTGTATAAACAGCGGAGACGAGTACGATCCAAGATGTTTGACACCGTATGAATAATCGACTCTTAAAATTTTTTTCTGTCCGGTTTGTAATGTAGAGGTATAGCAGTGATATCTCGAGATACCGGATTTGAGTACTATTTATGATACATATTTAAGTAAGAATAGTATCCCCCATCCAAAAGAAAATACCGTTTCTATGTGGGGCGTTAAAGGATGAAATAATTTGTATGCTAGAATATATTGAAAAGTAATATGGTTTCCGTAAACAAGACTGTAAGCGCAGCGATTACTTTAAATATAACATACTTCACTCTTGACTAATATATTTAAATAATATAGAGTAATTTGTTCAGCAATCTTAATATATAAATTGAAATGTCCTGACTGACACACTCAGCCTAAACCGCTGGACCTAGAACTATACAATTTTGAGGGAATGTCCCCTTTGGGCTGTAGGCACCCACTAAAAATTGATATTTCGAAATTCGATAATTAAGGGGGTGAAAAAGGGTGAAATGTGTTTTGAAAGAATCCCCAATATCTCATTAACATGAAAAGTTCTCACAATTTTTTTTTTGCTTCAAAATATTGCCCAAAAAAAGTAATAAATGCAAATTTTTCGAGTTTGCGAAATTCGAAAATTAAGGGGATGAAAAGCCGTAAAAGGTGTTTTTCATTAATCCGTGATTTTTCCTAAACCATTTAAGATAGTAAGGTGATTTTTCTTTAAAATGATGCTTAAGTAAATATCTAAAAGGTGTTTTTAGAATTTTTTGAAATTCGTCCTTGAAAGCTCTTAAAATTTAGAACGTCTTTTTAATTAATCCCACATATATCCTAAAACAGTTGAAATATTGAATTGGTTTTTGCTTTAAAATAAATTTTGCGTAAATATCAAAAAAGTAATTTCCAGGATTTTTCGAAACTCGTCCTTGAAAGCTGTTAAAAAATAAAACGTGTCCTCAAATAATCATCTGTACTGCTTATACCCGTTGAGATATCGAGATGATTTTTTTAAAGAATGTAGATCATGTAAATATCTACAAATCAAATTCAAGATTTTATGAACTTCAAAAATAAGGATGTGAAAAGCAGTAAAATGTTAGAGTCTCCCGAAAAAAAAAATGAGAATTATCGTGGAGAAATAATTCAAAAGTTGTTTCTTTTTGCCAACCTACTCATAAATAAAACTTATTGGAACATGGACATGAAAGAATTATCACGGCCTGCCTTTAAGCATTCACACAGGTATTGTGTAAAGTTTGTGGTGTGGGAGTGGTGGGGTTACGGTTTCGTATCCCGTGCAAGACTTTACGATGGGAATTACTATGACATCACACGAACATATTGCGTGCTTTATACTGAGCTAAGACAATTTATAGTTCAATGTTATTGAGTACGCTAGCTGTTAAATGCCTTCATCACATATTTTATCCACAGTTACTGAATACATTACGTAATTTCACGCGGGCAAAGTCGCATCCGGACAGCTAGTTATAATGTAAACTCCTTAGCAGTAGATCAAGATGTGTAAAAAACACAAAAAAAAACATAAAAATAAACATTATATGAAAATTACAAGACACAGAATGTTAAGATACAGCGAAGTAAACGATAGCGAAAATTTATACTCGCAGACTTCAAACGTGCACCAACCTAAGTTTTCAAGATATTAAGTAAATTCATTTCTTTTGGTGAACTAGATGGCGAAACTTGACAATACATTTGTTTTATCTGCTTATGTTTAGCAGGTCAAATCACGTACACGTTATGTGTTTTTTTAAGTTGCCTGCACAAATAAACTCTATCAAAATATTAATTTTAGCATTGTTACAATTTTAGACAAATACAAAAATTACAGAATACATTTTTCGCTACAATAGGAAAGAAGAAGAACGTTTTTAAGTAGCTGAAAATTCGCAACCGTTTAGAAAGCGCTTATAATTAAATGATTTTAGTCGCGTTAGGCTAGCGTAATTATCCTCCCAACAGTTTTTTCCAGAATGATATATATCCATTCAACGCAATGGTCTGATCACTTTATGCCAGAAATGTTTATACCTAATGCAAAAATATGTTGCATTACTAACAATACTGCCCGACACAAGTTATAAACAGTCAATGTCTTTAAGCCTCAGCAAATCCAGCCTATTAAAAAAACGAAAGTACACATGTACGAGCACAAAATCTAAAAATACGCGAAATTATCTGATTTAAATAAATACATTACATATAAACAGAAACACGGGAATTTCACCAGCTCAACGACCTGTTGGTTTGAGTCCAGACTCTCGTATCTAGTCTATCCTCAGCTACTTGCATAAAACCACACAGACGATACTAGAACGCTCCTTTCAAAATAACCATAGTTTCATATATATATATATATATATATATATATATATATATATATATATATATATATATATATATATATATATATATACACACCCACACGACAGTATTACGTACAATTTGTTATGCTCGATCACCTAATCTTATAATTCCACTTTTCTTTTCACCTTTATCAATTTAAGGGTGGTATAAAATATAGCGTTTAGATGTAGACCTATATAGGATAACGGCAGTTTTGAAAAAGATTTCTTCTTTCTTCTGTGTAATGTTATACATACATGCACACACACACCTACACAGATATATATATATATATATATTTATTTATTTATAAACGACGTATCCTTTTGTCGTTCTGTGTCAAAGTTATTCAAAATTTGTGATTTTATTTTTAATCATTTGATTTTTCTTCTTCACGCTTTTTGCTTCTTGAATTACACGGGAGTTACGGAATGCGATGTCTAGATTTACGGTCCCTATAGAAGTGCATTAATTTTATTTGTTAATTTTTTTTGTGTTTCAGTATAGAAGACCACTTTATCAGACTAAACTTTAATCTTAGAAAGTAAAGTGTGTTATTTCTGGTTTTTTGCACGTCGATTAAGAATTTTTGTAATTTTGGAATGGTGTTGTAAATATGAATCTTTTACTAATAGAAAATATTTTCAGATATATATATATATATATATATATATATATATATATATATATATATATATATATACACACATACAGACATACATATATTCGTATTTATTCTGGTTGTGTTGGATTTGCGTAATTTGCTCTCATTGAGTTATGTAAAATTTTTGCGTCAATGGTTTTGTTTATTTAATATAATATTGATCTGTATTAGCTGTAACAGTTTGAGAGCTTTTAATCTTACGCTACTATCCGATCATTACCGGATGCGGATATTCAACATACTTTATTTTAATTTTATTTGATTTCGTACATTTGCTTGAAAAAAAACATGTGTTTTCGAAGATGTCCTGTTACGTTGGTAACCTCAATGAAGGTGCGCTTCTCAGAAAATAACTTGGGAAGAAAGAAGGGGGAGGGGATTTCTCATCGAGACATCTCAGTCCCTTCGGCGTTTTCAGCGATGCCCGAGTTTTCTACAGATTGACTGCTAAATTCTTTTTTCGGATTGCCGGAGCGCGCTTCGCCTACGAACTACATAAATTGGAATATTCCAATCTCCTTCCCGAATTTCAAAGACGTTTTCCGCGATTTCATTTTTGCCGTAAAATTAAATAAAATATCTTTATTTTGCATATTTCATATTCAGCATTTGCAGAATCAGGTACGACATTTTTCTTCTTAAAATAGCCTCCTCCGAATGCTTCCATTTTTTACATCAGATAGGTTCTACTACCAGAAATGTATTCTATGTAAATCATTGTATTATAATGTGCTATTGCGATGAAAGTATAACGTATTCTGTCGAATATTAAACACGTAGAAAATTCTGAGATACGCAAACCATAAACCCTTTGTGTTCCAGTTAAATTTAATTGTTTATTTACTATGTGATTAAAAGTTTAAAAAATCTTTTCTAGCAACTGGAACTGGCGAAATAGGGTTTCACTGCCGTCTATTTTATGTATACATTTCTTGGCGCAGAATCTTTCACAAGGTAGAATAGGCGTGTACAATAGACCTAAGTCGTTTGTAATGCGTGGGTAAATGATAGGGTCACCTCCGAATGTCTAAAGGTCCTTTCACACAATCAAATCTTTCTTGAATTTTCCATCAAATTTATTGATTTTAAGCTCTTGAATATTGTATGACGCCATGTTGACACCAAAACCGCTGCCATTTCGCCTTTCAATTTATTGACAGTCGTGAATTTCGTTAAAGATTTTCGTTTCGAATAATTTTGTTGAATCAAAATAGTTTAGAACGGAGTAGAGCAGAGGTTTTTGTCACAGTATCAATTCAAATAACATATTAGTTGAGTTCTGTATGCGAATGTTACCATATTAAAAACTAAACCAAGCATTTATTATTTAAATAGTATATTTAAAAAAAAATAAAATATTTTGTAATATCTAAGCCAAATATTTTTGTGTCGTGCAAAGGTAGTACATAACTGTAGAATAGGTACACTATTTATTTTGTACATAATTTGTTTACAAAACTCGTGATAACTTTTTAGGTGGTGATTTCAATTTCTTGAACTGACATACTATTCAATAAATATAATTCAAGAAATTGAATTCATTAACTATTTGATCGTGTGAAAAGGCCTTAAGGCCATGATCTTTCATGTATTTCAAACAATTGCAAATAACTCAAATGTTTTTTAACCAAATGCTTTGAAAAAAATTTGAGACTGTGTACAGTTATACGATACACAGTTACGCAAGAGCGTTTTTTTTAAATAATGTACCGTTTGCTAGCAAAAAATTATTTTGCTTAATTTTGGCTTATTAGGACAATAAAATATGTGATATTTCGGGGCAAAATTCGAAAAGACCGTTTGATATATTGCAACAGAATAATTCAAATACAAACAATGATATATATATATATATATATATATATATATATATATATATATATATAAAAATTGTAAGAATGAATTTTTTATTTATTAATTTGCGATTTAAAAAAAATATGTTTAAAACCACTGTAAAACTAGAGAGCGAAGCCCTTAATACAGGCAAGTTGTTAGCGAGAAGACTGCACGTTAGTTCACTGACTTGCCACTAGAGGCTAGGTTAAGACGAGATGCGCCTGCTGTGTCGTCGTTATTGCCTCCACACGTCTAGACCTCAAACGTGTAAGCATGTCTACACAGGCAGTCTCTTTATTATTTCTTTAATAATTGGATGGAGTTATGCAGAAGGGACCCAACCACTCCACAAATTTCAGGAGCTGAGTTATTCAACGTCAAAGTCTACTGTGTCAATATAAACCTTCTGTAGGAACCACTTTTATGGCCTCTTCTTGTTATTAAAATATAATATTTTAATACTTGGTTCTTTTTTCTAAAATATACTTCATATTTTCATCTTCTACTTGGAATGTAGCTCAAAATAAATTACTTTGTGTATTGATTCCGTTCTGCATAACTCCATCAAATTATCACTCCTTATGACTAGAATAACCAACCAATTCGGGATCCATAATAAATTCGTAAATTTTCGGGAACTGCAGTGACATAGTGGTCAGGCCGCTTGCCTTCCAGTACGGAAGTCCAATGCTCGATTCTCAGGAAATGTGGTGGAGGTTTCCGTTATTAGTGGGTTTACTCGGGGCACTCACGTTTCCCCTGCTCATACATTGCGCCACAGCTTTAAACTCGCCACACGTTATTTTAACAGCTCCCAAGAACGTGATATAGAAGTTAAACTCCCGCCTCCATCTAGGTTTTATGAAATGTTTGATTAACCTATAGACGTCAATAATAATTTATTTAGTTCACCATGATAGTAAGAAGAATATGTTACGCCGTAAACTATTATTACAACATTAAAAATCCCAACTATACATATTCCGTAGCTACAAATATTGTATATATTTTGAATTTAACTTGTGCATCACCCCAACCCAAATCAATAAAACAATTTTATTTATGCTATAGTTTCGCTGGTCAACATGCCCTATGCTACACAAAGAAATTATCAAAAGTGTATACATTAAAAAAAAAGCATAACTGAATTTATGCAAAGATAGCCTTGGATTTTCCACTTTTAGATGAAGTCTTTGCATACCCTATGTTTTGTTTACAATTTTTTTAAACGTTATGTAACGTTAATTAGAATCAAAATTTAAAAGTACAATTATAAGTGCTAAAAATTTTGCAAGAGGCGTCATTTTTTCACCTGACGACTCTGCAACGTATTTTCTATACTTCGATCCATGTTTCTGTGGTGAGAAGATTTTTTAATCTTTTGGTTATTATGCCTTACGTACACATCTGCAGCTCAGCTTCGTGGTCAGTGATTGGATGTTTAACTCTCACTTTTATCGGGGTTCATCTGGCAAACCCCAGACTACTTAAGGACTTGGGTCCGTGTTTCTCGGCTTTCGAGAGAATTATTATTTAAAATTCATATGAGAGTCAATATCGTAAAATTGCTTCGTAACTTTTTTGCAAATTGGTTTTACCATGCAATTTAATTTTTCGAGGCAAGCTGTATTGTGAGTGTACATAATTTATCAATTAAAAGGAAATTTCGTTAATTGACTAATTTGCAACTATTTTGCAGTCTTCTGACTCGACAAAATTAAAGCATGCAGTTTAAATCAGTCATAACAAAGTTACGAAGCGATTTTACGAAATGGGCTCCCATTTATGTTTTAAAAAGTAATTGACGTTAAATGCGAAGCAACTCGGGCCCATGCTCTTAAGTTTACACAGTAACATTATTCTGACTAATGCAGTCAAGTAAGACACGTATCTGAATAGATGTGCTGCCAATGACCATGAATTACACCTGTTGATGAAGCCTACACGTAAGGATTTTAAACAAGTGGGTGCATTTTAGTTAAAGTTATCTAAGAAGCATAGGCTCGAATAAATGCGTCACAAATTAGCAAACTGTAAATAGCATGTTAGTGTTGCACGGAAGACGGCCGCTGAAGCGACGTGTCCGACTGCAGGACGTGCCGTTGACCTCGGAAACAAGAGTAAGAGCGTGCAGTGTTGCCATACAACTTTCTGCGCTCGAGCAGTTGCCCTTGATGTGATAAGCAGTCCTCGGTGAGTTAAGGGCGTGGTATACCGCAATTTTCATCATCATTATTTTATTTTGTATTTGTACCAGATATTTTTTTTCTTATTTTAGACACAAAATGTGACTAAATTTGGCTCTTATGAAAATTTTTTATCTCTCATAGTTTTCACTTAATGACTTGATCAAGTCATATTTTGCATGTTTCCGTTTTAACGACTACACTAAAACCAACTGATATACTAAACTCAAAAAAATCACACTGCAATGACAAACTCATAAAATTAATGAATAAAAATTATTTGTATTTTGAAAAAAAAAATGTTGAATTTTTTAAATTTTTAATTTCAGTTTCAGCATTTTTTAGATTCAAATAATTGTTATTCTTTAATTTTATGTGCATGTATTTGTAGCCTGCAATGTCTTTATCCACTGTGATTTTTTTTTAGTTTGGTATATCAGTTGGTTTTAGTGTAGTCGTTAAAACTGAAACATGCAAATTATGACTTTAACAAGCCATTACGCGAAAACTATGAGAGGTAAAAAAATTTCATAAGAGCCATATTTAATCACATTTTGTGTTAAAATAAGAAAAAAATATCTGGTACAAATAAAAAATTAAAAATGGTGGTGAAAATTGCGGTAGACCGCGCCCTTTAGCGGCGTGCCTGCGGGCGGTGTTTCATCTGAACTCAGAAAGTTTACTAAACTGTGCTTTTTTTCTATTGTCATATTAAGAAGTTTAGCTACTGTGACGAAACTGTTATGGTGCGGAAATGTGAATATATGTATGTTATTATATTTCGCTGTTGATGAAACCTACCTCAAGACATGTACACCTAATATTTTAACCGTGAATAGACAGAGGCACGAGTATTTCCATAGCCGTCTTAAGTAGAAGGCCGTGGCCTTAGATCTGGCAACCCTGCCAGGAACGGTCATTTTAACACTTCTTTTGTCTCACCAACGGCTGTGGCTTCCCCTGATCCGCCGATACGTAGGGCACAATAACGAATCAGGCAAAGCCATTGCCTATGGAGAGCTAACATATGTGTTTAAATGATGACCCCTCCCTGGCAGGGTTGCCAGATCTGAAGCCGCGGCCTTCTACTAATGACGGCTATGGTATTTCGCGTATTAATCTGGCAACAGCCTAGACTTCTCAGTTCTATACGTGTACCGGCTGAAGCCGAATATCCACTTGCTTCTAACAGTACAAACGTGTAGCACGTGATATCCTCACGAATTGTTTCCTTATTTATAATTATAACTGGCTTGCAGTCGTCAAATGTGTGTTAGAACCACTCTCGTCTAATCACAGGACGAGGAGTGAAGTATGCGTTATTGACGTTCAACCTGACGTAAATCAATACGCAAAATAATCGTGCCTCATGAACAGACGTAACGCAAACGATGGGGAATAAGTAGAGACTGGAAAAAATCGCAGTTTCACTGACCTGTAGGTTAGCCTCCAAGGATATATGTGTATTCAAGCAGACATCAGCTGTTTATTAGCTGCTCGCTGACACTGTGATATGGGCCTGCATTTAGTTAAATATTTATTATTGGCTCTGCGACTTACACGAGGTGTCAAATAAGTCAAGGACCAATTGTGAAAGTGTCTCGAACATACAGTTGCTGGAATTTTAATTTATGCCTAAAAGAAAATACGAATTTTTTTAGGTCCCTAGGAATATGTACAGAAGCAGTAAAAAACCCTCGTTTTCAACAAAAAGGAAGTCAGAGAGAAGAAAAATGGCTCGTATACGTGCTAATAAGCTGAAGAAAAATCTTTTTGCAACAAATTCGTGGCTTCAACTATACCGATTATCACGCCGTAACAATACTAATGTCAGTTGTTTTGATTTACGAATTTACGTAAAGGTGTTGTATTTTACCTGAGCTGAAATGTTAAATGTGTCAAAATAGTTGTTCCAGATCAAGCAAAATAAGCAAAGAATCAAGAATTCAAACATGACCTGTGATACCACACATATATAATTCCTCGTCTAATGCAGATGCTTAAGGGCGTTCACGTGGTAAAAATGTATAATTTTATATCCGTACAACATTGTGTTTGTTTTATGGACTTTACTTGAAAATAGACTTTACTTTTAGATTTTTTAAAAATACTAAGTAATTGCATTGCGTGATTTAAATATTTTATCATGTGACCCATAGGCCTACTATGTAAATTCAGTGTAAATGTCGTTCGAGCAATTCAGTTGATTTTTGTTACTAGCATGTTCCCGTAACTATGAGACTATGAGAACTAAAAAATATTTCACAAGTGGAAAATGCAGCCACAAGTAACGTCTGTTCAACCTAAACTATGTCGTACAAATATAAATGTATGCGTTTTTGCCATGTTAATAGCCTTAAGGGCCCTGTACAACAGGCTGAGGTACGGAAGCAGACAGTCGATAAGAGCTAAACTGGCTCGTGCTTCAACAGCTATGTCGCCTTTATGTGCGGGTTGCGAAAACTGCGTTGCAATGTTTCGGTCGTTGGCCTTTCCTATGGGACTTTAAGGCATCGCTCTTTATGTCTGCAGTGGTTTCGGAAATATTTTTTTAAACGCAAATTAATACATACATCAAAAATTCATTCTTACGGTTTTAACCCTTATATATCATCGTTTGCATCTCATTTTTTCTGTTTCAATACACCAAACAGATTTCAGATTTTTTCTACTGAAATATCACATATTTTGTCGTCAAAATAAGCCAAAATGATGCAAAACAATTATTTGCTAGTAAATGGTACATTATTTAAAAAAAATGCTGTAACAAAATTGTGTATCTTATTTGAATTATTTGCAATTGTTTGGAATAAATGAAAGATCATTGCCTTTAAGCGGCGACCCTACTATTTTACTTACTGAAAGTGCATGGTAAAGTCAAGCGCGTGCTTCTATGTTTTCCTTCTACGATTCTGATTGGTATTTTTTTACGAGACACCAGTCTGGAAAAGTAATTATCGAACATTTTGAGATGTCACGAAACCATGATTCTAAGCATTATTTCTAAATAACGTTAATAGAGAGGCATAGTTTTAAATGTGATTTCTTTTCGTAGACAGAGATATCGAATGCACATTTAGTACTATCATTAAAGAATGTTTCTCCTAACACGCTGCTACGCAGTTCATGAACTAGCTGTACATGGCTCTAAAGAATTTAAATTTGTTGCATATAGTGTACGCAAATATTTTTCGGGTGGTGTGCTTATCGTCGGTTGTTATCCATGCAGTGTGTTCTTTCATGGGTGATCTCGTTCATCCGTGGATGTGTGCAGGACCGCTAACAAAAACATTTTATGATGATTAATTTCGGCTTGCCGATGACAGGAGCTGCGAATAAAAAAAAGTAAAACATGGCCGACATTTTGTTTCAGCTGGCCAGCGCTGTGTCGTGTGAGTGTGACACTTTGGGATTAATAAAGACTCAGTATCTACAGCATTTCAATATTTGTAAAGGATGTTTTGGAATACGATATTTTGTTATCCACGGTCTGGAATTTGTAAAACGCTAATAACACGAAACTACATAACTGATTTTCTATATATTTGAAAGTCACTTTCACTATCTTAAGACGTTGCTATGAATATTATGATACATATTATGAAATCTGGCAATGCTTAAAAATATACGCCATCATTAGGGAAACGAAACCAACTTCACACGGTTTAATACAAAATAAAAATAATAAAAAATTTTTTTGCGTGATGCTTATTTATTCACCAAAAAGTGACGCATTAAAGGTTTCACTTGCACGGGCTTAGCCTTGTCAGAGAAGTCACAAATCCATATTTTTAATAGGCTTGTCGTATTCTCAAAAAAGGATGAAACATTGAAAAACAATTCCCTTGCACATAAATATAATTGTTCATATTAAGCAGTTTCGTGTAAGAAACCAAGCATGTCAAGCTACATCGCCGAAGAAGTGTCTGGCTATGTTCTTACATTAAAGTTTTGATATTACAAAAATGTAAAATTTCATACGAAATTCATACTAGTTTTTGTATAGCAAAAAAACAACAAAGTGCCAAAAAATAAGAGGAAAACATAGCCTAATATGGTTTTCTCGACTTTTTCTCGCGTTTCCAGTAGAAATGAAATTAAAAAATTTTAACTTAGTAATTTTACTCACGTTTTCGTACTGCTGCTGTTTTTAGACAAAAATAACACTAAAATATAATGCAAATATTTACACTGAAATTATTAAAAAATAGTTTTCCTTACCAACATTATCCTGTAGAGGATATGACGATATAGTCTGTTGAAACACGGTTGTTCAGGACCGTGTGTGTTAAGTTCGTGAGGAGACAGCTTATGAAAACGGAAGTCTAAAATATAGCTTCAATTTGTACGTAATGTGCATTAGAAAGGAAGTACAACAGCTCGCAGTATCAACTGTCATTGTAAATTTAGTTTAAAATATGAGTAACTTTATTTCATTTATTGGATTTAAAGAACCGTCCAACATCCAAATGACCAATAACTCAATGCCATGTTAGAAAAAAATCACAAATAAACAGACCAAGGACAAGCACAGAACACGTACAAAACAGCACACAGAAGTAAATAAAATGTGACAGAAAACATATAAAAATACAAAATACGAACATATAAAGGTACAGGCACACATTTATTTTGTCCATTTGCGTATGTCAGTTGATTTTGAAGTCCATTAATATTTTTTTATCATTTTAAGGTATCAAAATCACAAATTTTATCAAATTGCTTTATAATTATGTTATCTAAATCTTTATTTTTAGACACTGCAAAGAAAATGTTAATATTCCTACTAATATGGTTGGCACCTTTTTTTCCTGTACGTTTTGGTATAGTTCTACAGTCAATGTAATAAAGAAAACAATTAATAAAACGAGAGAATCATTGACTATTCTACGAATATGTAAAGTGGTAGTTTATGTTCAGTAAGAATATTTGTGTAATTAAAATGATTTTCATGCTGACAGTATCTCGTGTTGGTTGCTTTAAATCATATAAATTGGACCGATTCGAATAAGTGATGGTAACGCAGTTTCATAATTCTGAACATTACTCCAGCATAGACCTTATTAAAGAGTACTAAAGACAAACTAATTTATCAGGAGTTGTGCAGTCATAGTGATGTATTTGACTAACCTAAAAGTTCGTTGAGTATTAGAGATTTAAATATCAACATGACAATGAAAGTAGAGTTTACTATGAAATATTACACCAAAGACATGTCCGTTATCGGTAATTTTAAATTTGTAATTATTAACAAGATAGTTACGTTTATAGGATTAACTCTACGAATAAGAAAGTGTTACAGATAGAAAAGTTGTTTCCCCCAAAAATTTAGATACATGTGGATGTCATTACAACAATTTGAAACAAGTCAATGACAGCTTGAATTTCACTACAATCAGACGTGTTCCCAATATTAACCAATATTTAAAAATTCTTCAGAATACAATAAATTGCTGGCAAATATTATTTGTTAGTACAATATCATTCCTAAACAGATGGCATAATAATAGTAATAAAATTAATAATAATTTATAGTCATAATAAATTACAACTTACCTCACTGGCTACAACGTAGTAGTCGTCACCTCAATTTGTTTCAACTTGCAATACTGGCATAGTGAAACACATACTATAAGTGGTTCATATAATCTGATTTTTCCCGGTCGTGGGATTCTGGAAAATCGCGAACATTATGCGGAGAAGGATCGGAGCTTATCGAAACCCCTTCGTCGAAAAAAATTAATAAATAACTTCTTAGATACAATTAACGTCAATGCTTTTGCTAAAAACAGGGGAGGTAAAACAGTTCACGGATACACGAAATACATTTGGTATTCAAATATTATAGCACTACAAGAAACACGCTTCCAAGAGGAAACCGCCTTTAACTCTGGGAACTACAGGATACGCGAAGGTAAACCAGCAATAAAGTTAAAAGAAATTCTAGAACACCTTGGGGCAGCATTCACAGTAATGATAACATCATAAATCCAGTACTTTACTTAACATACTTGGCTGAATGATTCTCAGTACTTGTGAAACCTAGCAATAAATCATACACTTTGAATAACGTCCAAGCTCCTATACAACATGATAAGAAAAAACACCTTAATATATAGAAGAATTTTGAGAACTTCTGGATAAAACCATCAACAATACAAGAAAACATAACTGTAAATTCCTACTGGGTGCTATAATGTCCAGACTGGCAGAGAGAGAAAATACACAAGCACATTTGAGATATCATCAGGCATATTTGAGAAACAATAAAAATGTAGAACGACTTATAGACTTCCGTAAAGTTTTTATGAGGCTCATGCCGACGTATTTTGCTAGATGCTCATGAAAAAAACTGGAAACCACCTAACCCTTCATTGGGGAATTCAAGAATGATTACGTTGCTGTATAATAACACAATAATAATATGCAGGTGATCCAAAATGTCAAAGTGCTTCAGGGTATTTTTGTATCAGACACCCACATTACACAGAAAAAAGTAAGATTTAAACCAAAATAATCAAAACACAATCTTTAAAAATCTTCAAGAGTTGACTCCGAGTGTTTTAAACAGATATCCAGTCCTTTTCTACAAGATAAAAATTAACAAAATCCCAAATATCGGCTAAGTCTACGAAATACGCTTCAATTATTAGCACGGAAATAATGACAACCTATGTAGAACTGTAAACATTGATGGTGGACCTCAAAGTGTGGTAAAGCAAGAGAAAATCGATTTGTGCATGGACTCAATTGAATTAACATAAAACCGTTGAAAAGTTGGAGAGATTCTTAGATATAAAGAAGAAATGTAAAAAAAAGAACTATGTCGAGAATAGCCCATGCATGAAATAACAGACTGATCAAAATTGAACAGAATTTTCTCGATAACAACACACGTAATCCTTACAAAGTCTCCCGCGAGAACCTGTCCAGCTACAAACCACCAAGTTTGTGTTTCCACCGAAGAGATGGGACATTAGAGACTTACGCCAGAGAAAAGCGTCATGTTAGCTCTGAATACTTCCAAGAATTTCTGAACTGTGATCCACCTAAGGAAAGACTGAGCTTCGAAAAGCAAAATTTTAATTTCTGATTTGGAACCACCAACAATATGTGAAACGGCAATAATCATCCAATCGTTAAAAAATAACATGGCACCGGGATAGGAAAGCATCACTACAGAAATATAGAAACTAGGTGGATATGATTTCATTAGAAGAATTCACGCAATATTAACAGACATTTGGGAAACTGAAACGATTTCACCGGACTGGATACACTATTACACTGCCATATAAGAAAGGTGATAAATCACACCCTAATTATTATGTAAGAATATCACTATTGCCAGCTACATACAACGTTTCCTCAAAAACACTTTTGATTCGGTCAGAGCCGCAGAAATATCATATCATTGGTGAAAACAACACAGGTTTCAAAAAATTCGATCATGTGCTGAACATATCTGGAATCTGATGACAATAAGAAAGACTCGGCGACGTTACTAAGCCTATCACAACGTATGCAGATTTCAAAAAAGCGTATAATTCTTTAGACAGACATGCCGTTTTTGACACTTTACAAGAACTTAGAGTATACAGAAAGACCAGAGAATCGATTAATCAGATTCCCACAAATACAACATCGAAAGTGAAATTCGTTGGGAAAATCTCTGAACCTTTCGAAATACTTACTGTTGTTAGACAAGGAAATGATCTTTCCCCTATTCTGTTTAATAAAGTTATAAATGATATGATCCGGGAATGGGGAAAACCCATCAAAACATAATCACTGACAAGGATGGAAGCAAAATCCATGTAAAATGTTAATCTTTCGCAAATGACTTAGCGATCATTGCCAAAACCGTAGAAGAAACAAAATATGCCGATGAAACACTACACAGCTGCAAAAGTAGGCCTACAATTATAATGAAAAACCCCAATACAAAAAAAAAAAAATTACATCAGAAAAATGGGAATGCATTGTTAAAAATGAAATATGAATTGCTTCTACAGGTGTTTTTAAAAGTACCTTGGTGAAATCATGTTACCGCCAGGATTGGACAGTTGGGCTCACTTAGCGCCATCAAACTCTAGAAGGCATGAAGATCAACATGCAATCACTACACAAAAGAGTGGTACCACGAAATTCTAGACACAACATAACAGTGTCATTGCCGGAAGTTTAACACGCATCAGAAACTGTATTCTTGAAAGGAAACTCTTAAATTGTAAAGATTGAAAGACACGAACAATAAATCATTCGGATACTACAAGTTTATGGCCCGACACAAGTAAACGAAATTTGGATCAAAAGAATAACCGCAAACCTTTTGACAAATTCGGTGCCTACCATTTGCAAGATGTGCCTGAAATTCTATGGACATATCATAGAATGAACGACAACAGGCTTACTAAAATAATATTATCCACTCAAAGATAAAAAAAGATTAACTGGTTAGATGAAACTAAGGGGGATGTAAAAGAAGTAACCGTTACTGAACACATCCTACAAAATCGTACAGATTTTAGAACATTAACGTATACACATAAATTTGCAGATAAACCTGAAATTAAAAGTGAAAATAAATGGTCAGAAGAACGCAAGTAACAACATAGTGAGTTATGGAAGCGTTTTTGGAAAGCTAAGAAGATGAATACCACCATGCCATTTAACGAGTTCCAGCACTTTCTTTGATGGGCAAAACGGAAGAAGATCATAACGAATACTTTACCACGTAACCTGAAAACACAACAGATTTTATTTCAATAAGTTAATTTTTAAATATCGATTTCCATGGAAGCATTACTACCACAATATTCACTTTACAGGAAGATTTAAAACGCATTTTGGACTAGACAATTTGTAACCTATCACTAAGTAAAATTAGCGTACTCCGTCCTGAATAATGAGCTTGCACATATGTTCCGGAATAAGTGATAGTAAATTAATTGTCTGACAGATAACGTGAAAACATATTAGTCACTGTTAGAGACACTGGACAAACGGGATAAATATTTAACGTAGTCTCCAATAAACTGTAGTATCTCAATTGTGACACGTGTGAACAGTTTTCTGGCAAGTCACAAACGTTCTGTGTTAAAACTGTACAGTTATAACTGGGTCTGTTAAAGAGGGACACAGTGCTTCATATAAACGATAGCCAATATAAGTACAAAACCTTCGGAGTAATACAAAGCATGTTGGAGCCTAGCGAACAATCAACTTTTCCTGTGATTCGCCAGTGTATCTAGTCATTGTCAAAGAACGTAGAGATGTGCAAGAAGTTGGGGGGGGGGGGGTTTACAAGTAATTTATGAAAATAATTGGTTGATGAAACCCAAGGACAACTGGCATTTCTTGGAACTATTTTCTAATACTTAAATGACATATGTTTTAAATAAACCAATAGTGACTCTAATCCAATTCGCCTTGGTGAGGGACGAGCATTAGTCCTGGAGATTAGCAGTGCATTTTGAAATGAATGCGCCTTTGGCATAAGGCCTTGTTACAGAGTTTTGCAGTGATTTCGAAAATGTTTTTTTATTGATACCTAATACTCATATCAAAATTTCGCTGCACAGTTTTGACACTTATATGTTATAATTTGTAGCTGAATTTTTTTGTAGAATTATACTGAACGGAACTTCAGATTTTATTACCCAAAGTACCACGTTTTTCGTTGTGAAAATAAGCAAACATGAAGGAAATAATTTTTTTCTGGCGAATGGTACATTATTTTATAAAATGCGTCCACGGTATTATGCATCGTGTGATTGCACATTGACTCAAATTTTTTCAAAACTTTTGGTTAAAAAATATTTGAGTTATTGCCAATAGTCTGAAAAAAACTCGGGAACAAGCCCTAAATGTTATTAGAATATTTACCCAGCGAAGGTGGAATACCGCAAAAATATTTTCTGCCAGTGTATTTTCCAATTCAGTGTAATCTCTTGCGCCTTGTACGATTGGAGGATGGTTGCGTGGCTCGGTGTAGCTGTTCACAGACGAATAACAGACGTTCAATTATTAGCGCACCAGAATCAGCATTAGTCCAGTCAAATGGGGACCTAACAGTATACAAAGAAAATAATCGGAACTGGATACGTTATACTTAGATACTGGGAGTTTTCGCGAAAAATTTTTGCACCACTTTGTTTTAATGCCATGCATGTACACGTGCAGCTTTGCTTCATGATCAAGGAATTGATGTTTTTAACTCTGAGAGTCTTCGGGTTCTACCCACAAATCACAGACATGTTCTGGTTGGCACAGTCAAATGAGACCCCTCTGCCCAAATTTGCACAGCCAATAGTCGTGAAGAAGAGCAGGAGATGTGCACACAAGGATTTGAAACGAAGTGGTCCAAAAATATTTTTGCAAAAACTTCCTGTTCCTTATTATATTGAAGCCTTGTAGATAGTCAAATTTCTCCGCGATAAATCACCTTTAAAATACATAACCCACACACGGTGAGTAATTTAATCGTGTGAAGTTCTATTTGACGGAGTTCTGCACACTCTTTAGCGGCACGGGTAGGCGACCACCTTAACCCTTTTAGTCACGAAGTAATTTTAAGTTTTAGAGGTTTCAAAGACGAATTTTTACGGTAGGAGCAGAAATTTAAAATTCTTCAGTACTCAATAACAATACCTTGAAACCAATGCTGAATGGGTTTTGCACTATGTTAAATGGGCTGTATAGTTTTACGACCTCATTCAAAGAACTCAAAGATTTTAAGGCAATAGTTAAGGACACCTTGTTTTAGCGGAAACAATTTCGTATTACTTCGTTTCAATGTCTTACGAGCACATCGGTAGCTCTGCTTCCTGGGTAATGACAGCGTGGTTTTGTTTTAACATGTTTCTCATTTGACTGCACCAATCAGAATAATGTTACTGTGACATCATACATCTGTTATTTGCCAGTATAATTCCGAGACAAGTTCCAGTTAAAACAACCAATCACTGACCATGAGGCATAGCTGCACTTGTTCACGGAAGTAGAGACCTGAACAATTCGCGTTTTCTTTTGGCCCCAAGCTAGAATTCCAGCAGCTGTAAATTCGCGCCACTTTCGCAATTGTCCCGTGACTTATTTGACACTTCCTGGAAGTCGCTTAGCCAATAGTATAGAAGCAACTAAATGCAGGCCCATATCACTGCGTTATAGAGCAGCCAGTGAGCAGATAATGTCTGCTTGAATACACCGATGTTCTTGGAGGCTAGCCTACAGCTTATTGAACCCGAATATTTTCCCCGTCTTTATACATAACAAGGGACCCTTGTTTTTCGCGAAAAGAATTTTTCCTTACTTTGTTTCCGTGCTTTACGTGCACATCTGCAGTTCTGCTTCGTGGTCAGCGATTGGATAATTTAACTGTCACGAGCCTTGAGATTCTACCGGCAAATCACAGACGTGTGGTGTTGCAGGAAAATTTTTGTAATTGGTTAAGCGAAATGAGATACGGCTCTTCACACAGACACGCTGCCAATAACCATGAAGAAAAATTTAAAATGTGGACGTAAGGCACTGAAACAAACTGGGGCAAAACTCTTTCCGCGAAAAAAAAAAAAAAAAAAAAAAAAAAAAACAGGGTCCGTACACATACTGTTATGAACCGTGTAAACCTGGTTATAAAACAGCGATCAGTAGACCAGGCCACCCGTCCAGTAATTCCAAAATATTAAACATAAGTTGCTGCAAACTGGAAGGCAGAACTCCCCACTCCAACAGCGGTACGAGTTGCCACACAGGACGTGATAAAGGAGCGTGTCACTCTACCTACGAGCTCTGTCTGCCCCATATCGTCGCCAGGACCACTTCACTACCAAGATGCACCACGACGTCCAGATCTACGACGTGCCGATCGCCGTGGACGTTTCCTTACATCAGCCTCGACATTATTAACAAGGTGGGACTATCATCGTCGTAATTAAATTGAGTTACTCATAAGTAATCACAAACGTCTCTAACTATTCTTGCCTCCCTAAGTAAAGATCATCGTAAAAGTAATGTAATAGTTTATAGGTATGTAAATTAAAGCCGTACCTGATAAAAATCTCACTTATATTGTCAGATTACAAAATTATATAAATTATAAAATACTGTACGTTTTACGCAATACTAAACAATTCCTAAACAACTAAGAGGAGAAATTTTTCCGTAAACGTAACAATAGAGCATTGTAGCCAAATGGAGCAGGAATATTTTCACCATAAAAACGTGGCTCTGCTTATTTCATATATGTGATATGTAGGCTATCTTACTGCACCCTAGGTTTCCTGAGTAGCACAACGCTAACTTGAATTACGTAGGTGTGTTACCAGTGGGGGATTTAGAAACATAGTTTTGTTTGGGGTCTTATGTGATTTTATGGGTTGTAAAAAGTAATAGACATCTCAAAAGTGTGATTGTTTGCTGTTGCAGAATATTAAAAGTAACATACAAAAAAGTAGGAAACATTGGCTGTTTCCGAATTCATAGGATTAATCCTCGCATCCCTGAATCCTCGCAGCCTTCACAGCAATGCATTCTTCGCGGTAAGGGTGCATTTGTGTATAAACATACCGTCCGAATTCCCAGTTCAAACAAATGAATATCGCAAGGGCGTAAGGATGCTTGCCACGCATCTTTGAGCCAAGGATGTGTGGAAGGGTGAATCTTGTATCCTCGGTAGAATTCGGACACGAATAAAAAATGGCCGCATCCTTCATGATGCACTTTTTAAGGATGCGAGTGTGCGAAGGATCCTTCAAGGCACTATTCGGAAACAGCCATTAAGGACTTGTCCCCAAGTTTTTTTTTTTTTTTTTTTTTTTTTCAGACTGGTGCCAATAACTCCAATATTTGTAAACCAAAAGTTTTGAAAAAAAATTGAGTAAATGTGCAATCACACGATGCACAATACTGTGGACGCGTTTTTTTTAAATAATGTACCATTCGCCAGCAAAAAAATAATTTCCTTAATTTTTGCTTATTTTCACGACGAAAAACGTGGTACTTTGGGTAATGAAATCTGAATAACCGTTCAGTATAATTCTACAAAAAAAAATTCAGCTACAAATTATAACATATAAGTGTCAAAACTGTACAGCGAAATTTTGATATGAGTGTTAGGTAGCAACAAAAAAAATATTTTCGAAATTACTGCAAAACTCCGTAACAAGGCCACAGAAGATTTAGGAATACAGAAGTGAAATAGCCGGCAGGACAGCGAACTCAGTCACACACGCCAGCAAAATGGCTTCCCTGGCCAGCAACATGGCGGATAAGCCTACGGCCAATCAGCGTAATGCGGCTGCCCTGCTAACCGGTAGCCAGGCCAATTGGAAACCTGCTGTAACATGCAGGAGCCAAACAGACACGGGGCCTGTATGAACAAACTTGAGCAGCCAATAAGCGGCGAAGTTCGCTTGTATCAAAAGAGCCGCCACGTCATTTCACGTC